>QKQZ01012391.1:0-48140 GCA_003595255.1 Solenopsis fugax | reverse complement strand
TATATATATACGTCATATTATTAAAAATTATATCAAATAAAATTTCTTTTATTTAAAAAACTACTTGTCATGTAAATTCAACTAAATCAATGCAAGAATCTAAAATATATACATTTAACGTTTACTATTTTAATCTACAATAAAATCTAAATTCTATGATCTGTTCTATTCTTTATAAATTTTATTCTTTATATTCAGCGTCAAAATTTGTTGTCGAAATTTATTTGTCTTATTATAAGAAAATTGCATACATCTTCAAATTTAATCAAATCGATTATTAGCGTCATAATGTAAAGATTAATACCTATCACGAAAAGGTAGATTTAACCGATCGTTTTGCGATCTGGAGAACCGATCAACCTCTGGCCGGCTAAGCGTTTCTGGGTAATAAAAAGAGCGAAGTAGTTCGCGGCTCCGGTTTTGTTAAAAGGGCGCGGCGAGGGTGGCGGATATTTTAATAAGGTAAGTGCTGCAAGGCCGGTTGCTATGCCATTGGGGCGGTTTAATCATGTAATGTGTTCGGAGGCTCGGCCGTCCCACAATCGATATACGGTATTGCTTCGGGCACGGCGCGTACGCGCTTAAATCCTACACACGACCTAGAACTAAACTTGCGATCCGTGTAAGCCGCGTCAGAGCCACGTCAAAGTACGGGATAGAGGGTTTCACTGCTAATTGTCTTGCTCTTGCAAATCGCTGCGGACGCTACCCGGCAAAATCCAAAATAGAGCTTACCACGTGTATAATGATTGTCCGATCGAATGTGATGGGTCAAATATTGGGGCATAGATTTTTGATGATGTTACGAGTTTTGTGAAAGAGATAATTTGTCAGATCCATACTAGACAGGATTTATATCGCCATGTTTCACGAAAAGAACAGTTTTAATAAAGTATCTAAAAATTTAGCTAGATATTCTAAAAGATTTGAAAATAATTTTTGTTAGATCATCAAAACAATTATTATGTAGGATGCTAGAATACCAAAACTTTTCGCAGCATTCTTCGTCATGTTTGAACGTCTTTCATAATTACTTTGATGCTCCAACAATATTATTTTCAAATCTGTATCTCACTAAATTTTTAGATGTTCCAGTAAAATTATTCTTTCCCTGTTGATATGGACTTTGCTTCTTTCTCGCATTGAACGTTTTTATATTTATATCCAAGAACTGACTTTATCTCGATGTTAACTTTAATTTAACAGATGCTTGTTAGCATCATTATTATCAAATTGATTATCAATTTAATATCGTGATATTATTATTCTTGTTCAGCTTATAAACCCGGTGTTTTAAACCCAAAAATTTATTCGACGCGAACTTAAAAAGGCATACAAAATTACACAAGGAATATCAATATGAAGATCCAACTAAGACCGTATAAGGCTCATCATTAATTAATTGTTATTCACATATAGGTCTATATTTTCTTATCATTATTTAACTTTAATTTATTCTTTATTTTATTAATTTATTCTTTCTTTTTACCTATAGCCCTGGAAAGAGTAAAATAAATTAAATAACGCGACGGTTCAATTTAAGAGAGTATTCTACCTTCTTGGATCCGAAGAAAGACATGTTTTATAGAAAAGTATTGAAGCAATTTAAGATGCAACTTTTGGAGAAATATTTATTAATTTTTGTAGATAAATATGGCATTTTTCATTATTGCAGTCTATCCAGTGGATGATTTAGGGATGGCATTAAATTGGGGACTGTAGATTCCCTCTACGGAAGTGATTGAAAGTCATTGATTGAATTAAAATATAAAAATAAAAAATTTCCTTAATTTATATGAAATCGTACACGTTGACTCGCTTAGAATCAATATCAAAAATTGAAAATTGATAAAATGATGGCTTTTTAAAGATTAAAATAGGATTGACTAAGATAACAATAATCTTTGAAACGTTATTTTGTCAATTTTCAATTTTTAATATTAATTTTAGATCAGTCCTACCGTTTGTTTTCTGTTCCTGAACTTTCTGAACTAGTGTACACTTAAAATAAGATAGATATATGTTTGATAGTTGGCGAAAGCGAGAAGGAACGTTCCAGTACAGTATAGTGCAGGAATAGAAAACAAGCCTATTGTGTTCATATAAATGTAGAAACTTTTTTTGTTTTGTTTGAGGTCAATCAGTAACTCTCAATCACTTCTGCAGGGAATCTACGATTTTCAATCAAAAAATACCATAATAATATGCAAAAATCAATATATATTTCTACAAAATTTACGTCTTAATTGTTTCAGCACTGTTCTGTAAAAAAATCTTGAAAACAAGCCTTTTTCAAACCCAACAAAGTAGAATAGGTAGAATCCCCATAACTGACTTTGACGAAATATATTTTAATTAAAAAGAGTAGAATTGGATAAAATCATAGCAGAAATACAATAATAGAAATTTCCTGTTATAAATAAATTTTAATCATCGCGTTTGCTAATTTTTCTTTGAAATATCTTGAAATAATTTTATCGCTTTGGATATTATCTTGCACGCGGAAAGAAGGAGAGAAAATCGCGAAATGAAAAGTCTCTCGCCTTCTCTTTTTTTTTTTGTAATGGAAAGATTGTCAGAAACGTACGTTGACAAGGGGCGAAAAGCTCCAATGACGATGTCAACCAACCCCCGAGCGAAATGGTAACCATAGGAAACGACGGCTCATAGCGAATGAGGGCTGGTCGGGACGGGGATGAAAAGAAAATGGCAGACCGGTTACGGAGTAACGCGCAGTATTCACGTGTAGGGGTGGAGAGAAGTCGGTGGGAAAATGAGGATGAAGGTCGGTACCTTTGTTGCCGACGACGACGGATCGGCTTTGGTGCTCCAAAAGGGCTGAACCTTAAGGTTCCTACTCCGTATAATCGCGCGCACCAACACGTGCGCGAGCGTGCGCGCGCTCTCGCGCAATATGCGTTTATTTGTATACGTTCACGAGCGTGCGTTCTCCTCTTTGTATGCGCGTACTTGTGCGCGAGGAACGTCTTCGAGCACTTCGTGGTAGCCAAAGCCGATGATTGGACGAGTTGATCGTATTACGCTGCTGGGAGAAGCTAGCTCTTACCCCAGGGGTTTAAATTCCTCGCGTCACTTTACGATGCCTACACAGTTCCTGTAGTTTTTTCTTCATCGGTGCGACATGCGAGGTGATGTCACTCGCGTCACTTATTCAAATTTCGAACGCATCTTCTTGTCGAAGATGGAATAGTGCAACCGTGATTGCAAAAATAAAGAATCCTGTGTGTAACGATTTGATTAGTTATCTTTGTCTTAGCAAAACACTGAAAAAGAATTTGGTAATAATAATTGAGCTTATTGTTAGATGATAATTACTAAGCTATGGTAAAATAATTTCAGTTAAATATTCAATTAATACCAAGTTCATATAACCAAATATTTAGTAACATTTAGTAACCGTTTAGTAACCGATTTCTATTATGGTCACTATTATTATGTTCAATTACCATTAATATATCTGCTAAATATTACTAAATATTTAGTTATATTAACTAAACATTTAATTAAAATTATTTTATGAAAGCTTAATTATTATTATGATTTTATTATCATTTACGTTATTATCATTATAACCATTTTTAGAAATTTTCTTTTAATAAGAATACATCGACCGCTATGTGATAATACAAATAATTGACAAGCCTAAACAGTCATATCTAGAAATATCGTTCTTGTGTGGTTTTACACATAATTTCTAATTTTCTCCATTGTGTGCCATTACTTTCGATTTTAAACACAGCTTTTGAATTGAAACTGTAAAATCACCGTAATATATCACAATAATTTTCTTTTAATTTAATCAGACAACGTACTTCATCATTAAAAATTTTATTGTATCTTATATAAAATGCAATAGAATAGACACGATATTCATACGTCGATTATATTTCGCGATGTCAGAATACATCCACGTGAAATAAAAATTTTTCACGTGCTATAATCGCAGCAATATCTCCTGCCTGCCTCCATTTCTCCTGAAAAAAGTTGCCTAAGTGGGAAAGGGAAATTGCTTTCCAAGTCGAAAGTTCCTGCGGTAACGGTGGTTTTGCTACCTTTTTTTATGGTCCGAGCATGAAAACCGCCCGATCGGGAAGGCATCGGCCGGGCTTTTCCTATATTTTCCTTCGTTTTCTTCGCTTTTCGCAACGCAACTTCGCCCCGAGTGACCACTCGTTGTGATAGATCGGTCCGGTAACGTCGTTAAATACCGGTTATCGTCCCCTTATTGCCAATCCGCGTCACTATAAGTCATGATTCGATCGATTATAGAGAATGAAAGTGTAAGGATCTAAAGTACACTACATATTCCTTTCGTGTTTACGTAAAGAGGGAAATCTAATCTAATTTAATTATCTTTATTTAACGAAACACGATGTAACGATTATCACATTTTCTAGTATTGAACTTGTGCTTTAAAATGTCTCATTAAATCGATAAGTAAACCACGCAAAAGCCTTTAGCACGAAGAAAGGTCGGCGACATATAATGTTTCCCGGGTGAAAAACAATTCCCGCGTACACGCGCGTGTTCAGCCACCCGCATCGGGTTACAACATCTCACCCCGGGGGAGTATTACGGCATTATGATTTTTTTTTCTCGCGCGTGGCTAACCCGAGTTCAACTCATTTCCGGTTTGGAAGACCGACTAATCGAGGTTTGATCGATAGCTGTCTTTTTTCGAATGGTAAAAGAAAACATCTATAAAGATAGTCGTGGGATCATTGAGCCGTAACGTCATCTTTTTAAAAAAAAAAACCGCATAAAAGTAACCTCTACCCTTTTAAAAAGAATAGAAAAGTTATGACAATAATGAATAATTTTTAGTGTGTCCATATTATTTTTAATTCTCCTTCTCATAATTAATATTATTATCATGTTTAAATTAATTGTATCTATTCAATTATTTGTTGTCAAAAATCGGGAAATATTACATTTAGATTGGTTGAACAAATTATTTTTATAAACATTTTCATAATCAATGTTTATTAAAAAATGCAATGCGAATTAGATTATAAGTAATAGATTATAAATCTTAATATAATTATCAATGAAGGAATGTCAAAAGATAAGGACTAGTATGTCATTTTGATTTTAAACAGGCACAAGCAAACGATTCTTGATAAGATTAGAAACTTTATTTCAACTAAAACGTTATTTCGAAAATAAGAGTTATTTCAATTAGAGCAATGCATAATGTCTATCTACTTGTTATTCAAAATAGCAACTGATTAAACAAATTATTGTTAATAATGTTATAAAATCCATTATTTAGCCTAATATTTTACAATTTTTTTATTTAAATGAAATTTACATGGATAAAATGTATTCAAAAGTTACCTAAATATATACCTGTTTTTAACTGCTTTATAAAAAATATATATATAAAGTTTATTAATATTTACAACAATCTGTTCTATAACTCTAATTAATTTTTCGAAAAATATTTTTTTACATTATATACATACTTCAGTTTTCAATCAAACTATGAACTAAAATTCTGGCAAAGTAAACTTCGTTTAAATATAATATAAACTTCATAGTTTGTATACGAAAAATATACATATATACTGCATTTTCATAAAAATTTTCTAATTCCTTTTAGTTTTCTGTTTAACACTTTGTGTTTTTATTTTATCTTGTAGCAGAATTCTTTGAAAATTAGGAACAGTTTTATTTATTTGTCTTTATGTTTAAACAAGAAAAAAAAGAAGCTTTAAGATAATTTCTTTTGTTTGAAAAACTATTTATACTTCTTTTTCCCAATGTACATAAATCATTTATTAAAATCTTATTATTATTGATAATTAAAAATGATTAAAAAAGTTATTATATTTCAAAGATGAAATTTTCGGGCGTGTATCGACTCAGCCGTATACTCTGGATGTAAGCGGCGTGTAATCCGAACCGCTACACGAATTCTGGGATTGAGTTAGCGTATATACGTGGGAACGCATAGCCAAGGCCTCGGGGTTGTTTTCCTTGGAGGCGTGCATGTCGATCGCCTATCGTATAGGGTAAGTTTTTCCATGGAGCGCTACACTGAAAGAGAGAGGTGGTGTTCACTTCTACGGCGCCACGTGACTCTTGCGGGACAGAGTTCTCGTGTTTGTCGAGAGCATAATCACATGCGTCTCTCTCACTCTGCACAATGCAATCGATAGTTCCCTCCCGTTGTTGCCACTGGGAGTTTACGCGATCGGAGATTAAGTGGCTGATGATGGGAACTAAATGGTGTTTAGACCACGTTTATGTAACCTTACGATTATGTCGGGATTGGGCGGACCCGAAAGGACACGAGTCTAAATGTTACACGGTTTCCGCCGCTTACTTAATCCAGGAACATATTTCGATACAAATCACATGGCTTCTATCTGATTGTTAGATTGTAGATATACATGGAAAGAACAATTGTATTGAAACAGATCTGAAAATAATTATGTCGAAATTATGTTGAACCATTTAAAAAATTGCATTGGATGTTTAACTTGGTTGCTAGAATGTCAAAACTGTCTGTGCAACAACATTATCATGCTGGGGCGTACTACATAATTATTTTGATGGTCCAACATAAAATTATTTTCTAATCTGTATCTAACTAAATTTTTAGATTCTGCAGTAAAATTGTTCTTTCCATGTATTTTTGATGGCGATAAAATGTTGACCATGGAAAAGACCGCGATAGAAAATGATTATCTACTCTAAATTCTTTAGAGTGAAATCTTACTTTAAAGAATGAAAATTCAGTCAGTTTTGAAAAAGAGGTTGAATTTTCACTCTTTAAAAAGAAATTCCACTCCAAAAAATTTAGAGGAGCATACAGTGAAAAATGTAGAAAAATCAAAATATCAGTTATATAATATTTTAGATTTATAAATGTGCAAAAATATGTAATTACTAGAATTGTTAGAAAATTATGTCCTATTGTTTCTATTCTAATTTTATATAATACATTTTATCAAATATTTTTTTATTATTTATCATTTAATTATGCGTTTTTGAGTAACAGCGAAATTACTACGATCCTGAACTAATTTCTATTAATCGTATAATAAAATTTAATTAATTGCTCAAATATATTGAAAATATTATAATAGATTAATATTTTAATAAATATTAAATTATTATAATTATAAATATATTATAAACTATGTTTAAAAAAAAGTTTTCAATCAACCTAGATCTCGCTCATTTTTGCTACAAGAGTGCGGAAGTTGAAACTTCTAACCTTTCAGTGTTTTCCTGTACAGCCACAAGAAGCGAAAACTTTCTAAAAGGAAGTTATAGCTTTGCTTAACTCTTAAATTATCCCTCCGAGAGAAAACCCTTATCGCGCAATATCCAAAGAACTCTCATCAATTTCATCTTCCGTATATTTTCCTTATTTTTTACAACCTGATGTCAAGTGCGCCTATTACTCGAAATTTGAAGAAAAAAAAAAAGAAAATGTGAATTATGTGCATGCACAAACAATTGAAAAACGAGGAAGTAAAAGCTTAAATGCATGAATACTTTCTCACGGATCTATTCCATTCAAGATATGTGGCGATCTTGTTTAACGAATAAGCAAAGTGTTTATCGGCATTTTTGGGAATTGTTATCAGGCGATTTCAAACTCACAAGTGAAGTTTCAGATTTTTACTTTGATAATATTTCGATAAAACAATAAATATATTGGCGTACTAAAAATATATAGATAAAATAAGAAACTAGAAGCTATATGAAAGTCATCAAGTCATTATGTAACAAAACGAAATAAATTTTTAATATATTGAAATAAATGATTTTTTAATATGTTTGGAAATGTATTTGGAAATATTATTGTTAGCTGCAATTTATATGCAAATTATTGTTCTCTTGTTTCATTGAAATATTTAAATTAATGTATTTGTTAGAATTCGTCATAATAATATTACAATAATTATAATACAAGAAAAATCTTGTAATTCATTTTTCAGCAAAATATTTAATTTCGCAATTTTATTATTTTATCTGGTTTTTCAAATACTCTTTTAACACGCGAATATTTATTCACTATTTATAATTAATCAGAATCGATGTAAATTACACAGACATGCTCATGAAAACGTACAATTATCAAGCACGATATGGATTCACACGCGTGAAAGTCATATCATGTAAAATATTTTTGTACGCGCGATTCGTCTACACTTTAACCATAGTATGATAAAGATTATCTTGTGTACGAGTAATCTAATAATATAATTTACTTTTGAAAAAGAAGCACATCACAATATAACGCCGCGCGAAATATGTTAGACCTAGTTCGTAATAGCGACGAGTAAATTATGTGTTGCGTTGGAAAAGTGCAGGCGAGTTGAAATGTTAGTGACATACACATGCCCTATAAACAATGTCCTATAAAAAAGTTATGGCGCCTACAATCCCGGATATACGCAAACAGTGCTCGTATTCAGCAAAATTGTGTCGACTCAAATCTCTAGCAAACCCGGAATGGTAAACCTGACGGCTTTCTCGAGTGTTTCAAAGAGTTTTTTTTTATGTGATCATGTGGAAGACAAGAAGCACAGAAGTACTTTAATTAACATTTATAAAATAATTTTAATATTAATTGATCTGTAAAAATTTATTATTAAGTGATCTTAATTAAATCCAACTTTATAGAAATTTTGTTATTAATATTATTTTATTGTAAAACAGCAATGATTATATAGTACCATCCGTTTTTTTTTCTTCTTTCTCAAGACTTGGTTGTACATTGAATTAGATTTATTATTTTTAATTAGTTTTAAGGGGAAAAACTATTTTTAATTTTGATCTTCAATTTATTTACATTTTCTTTTCTTTTGTTTTAGAACGGAGGGTCAAAACACCAAGCCATTTTACTATCAAGGAAGAATGTGAGTCCTTTTTTTTTATTTGACTCCTTTATGTTATTTTCTGCGATAAATACTTTATAGGAGCATCTTAAAAACTTAATCTAAGTATTTTGGGCTGTTATTATTTTATTGCAGATTTGATTGTGTTGAATTTGAATGCGATGAATGTTACAAGATTGGCCTGACGCCAACTGTTACGGCTTTATTATCAAAAATAAATGCGAGTGTTATCTTACATCGAAATCTACTGAAATTATCGTTTCTTTTCAATACTAAAGACAGTGCTTTACAAAGAAAGGGAAGATAAACTATGTAGGGGAAAGCCGAGAGTATGTCAATTTGCAAACGAGAAAGACCGAATGATGGTATCAATCCTTAAAGTAGTCTGTTGCGAAAAGGGTCACGAGACACTGAGAGACACTCGACTCTGTCCCATATGTTATCCAAAACACGTTCAACTTCGATTTAAATGCGACAGTTGGTCACAGGATACTATTGTCAATTAGAAGTTACATCTCGAGAGCTTTATTGTCGATGTCGATACCGTCGTCCACTTCAACACATAATACTCGCTCGGAATGCGGGCGATCAAAGGGCGTTTTTTATCCGAGATACATGTAAAAATATGGATATATAAGGGCTTTACTATCGATGGCTCGCAATTCAAGGAACATCGCTGCGTGATCATTTTTACATAGAGAAGACCACCTCTTCAATTTCTCACCACACGAGATTGAAGAGAGGCGTTCGGTCTGGCGAACTCCAGCCCTTGTACGAAGATAGAGAAAAAGTAACAGTCACCGCGCTCGCGGAGTAATCCTTCACCCTGCGAAGCGACACGCGTGTGTCACCCCCCGACGTACAGGGTGGTACATATTCATCGGAGCACATGGCGCGACGTGCGAGCGGGGCACCAGTTGTCGCGGCACGTTCCTGGCACGTGCGAGCACGTGGCCGTACTGACGAGTGGATTGTTCATTCCGACGTCTCTCTCGTGTGCGCCGATGTACGAGGATCGCCTTCCCGCTGGGTTTGTTGCCGATTTTCGTGGGCCACACGTTAATTGGGAATAATCGTTTAGATGGCTCCGCGGCGGACTTTACAGTTTGTCGAACGAGGGACTTTGTTTATGGGGGAAGGGGATGAAGAGCAAGAGGAGAAAGAACTCTCTGATTAAAAACGTATGATTTGAATCACCATTTCCACTACATATCTGTCGCCTCTTCAACTTTTGTTACAAATTTAATTTTCGAACTATATCTACGCTGAAAAAAGAATTTGATAATAGCTATTAGATGTTGAGTAAAATAATGCCAATTAAATATTTCGTTAATATAACCAAAAATAATTTTACTTTTCTGAACATTTAGCAAGTATTATCAAATTTAGTAATATTTATAAAATATTTAGAAAAGTAAAATTATTTTTGGTTACATCAAATATTTAACTCAACATTTGGTAGCCAAATTCTTTTCAGTGTAGGTGCGGTACATGTGCCGCAATTATCGAAAATTTAATTTGACTGCTTATTTATTCAAGCATTATCTGCTATGTTTAATATAAATTATACCAATAAAAATTTTATATTGTTTATTCTTATAAAAAAATTAAAAGAGTGAAATATGAATTTTCTTATATTTGAAAAAAAAACTTTTAGAAACCCTCGAGGGACAATTAAACTGAACAAAGAAATACAAGTGCTGAGCACTTATATTTTCATATATTCCGTCCTTTATTATTCCTCTACATTTATGTATCATGAAATAAGCTAAGCCTTTCATACTCCCTGTAGAGAGAATAATCATTTTACGTAGGTTGTAATACACCGCTACTCATAACATTGACAAATTGATTCAACTTCACGATGGTTATTAACAGTAAAAACTAAAATCATAACTAATATAGCACAAGGCATATAACAGAATAGTTACAAAGAAATTACCTTCACTCTTTCTATTTTTTTCTGTTACTTCTGTAATATCGGTATTACCTTATTTCTGTTCTTGGTTCACTTTGTTTCTCTCTTAATTTAAAATTTGTCCTGCTGTTTTAAGGAATTAAGAGAAACCTCTTTGAAAAATAACAATACATATTTGAAGCAACGAAAACTCATCACCAACAAATACAAATATAACTGCTATGCGACATACACATAAATGTAATGGTTTTACATCTTCGTTATATGGCAGTTGTATTCGTGGTTTGCTGGATCGAAACACACGTGAATTAAGAATTCACGTATATGATGGGAAAGGTTGTTTCCTGTTGTGCTAAGTTATATACTGCAGTTTAATGAGTTACAGTAGAGAGTCAGTATAAAAGTGCTTACGCCGAATCGATAATGCGTGCTGGTGTTCATGGCTCCATTAGGATAATTGTACGCTCGCACCGTTTCTCTTCCCGTATCTATAGCTATCTATCTATCTACCTCTGTGTCTCTAGTCCCCCATAGTCGACTTTCTTCGGCAACCCCATTGCCTCCCCCTCCCTCCCTTTCCCTCCCGCGATGCGTAAGTGGATGATGCCCACGATAACATTGTGGAGGATCAAAAAATCATTAGGGAACTATATATCATTCAGCGCAAACCGATAACTTGTCGAACGCATTAATGAGAATTACGAACGCAGAAACAAAGTAGGCCAAAGCGGGGTCTCTGTAGCATTAATAATAATTACACAAATTAGAGAATTTTTATGGAAAAAGTCAAATCTTTTTCAAAATAATTTTTTAGCAAAAAATTTGTAAATTTGTGCTTAATCCAATTCCTCCTCCTTCTCTCTAAATTCTTTGGAGTGAAATCTCACTCTAAAAGAGTGAAAATCCAGCCAGTCGGCTGGATTTCCACTCCAAAGAATTTAGAGAGTTCATTCAGAGTAAGATATATTTTTTTGGAATACACAGATTACAGTGAAAAAATCGCCCACAACAGTTCCTGACGATTCCTATCTCGAACATAATCGAAAGCGATCACTCGTAAACGACACCGTAGCAAAACCGTGATCGATCACGGTCATTGCTTCGCGGTTTTGTCAAACGCCTATTGTAGACGAAATAGTTGCCGCGGAACAATACTTGACGCGGCACTCCTACGCTCACCAGAGATATCCCACGTGCTCGTCCGTGGCACGCATTGCAAATCACGCGTAGATTTATGGCGACGCTAAATCGAGGCATTCCGTAGCCCAGTTCCCACAGTTCCCATGCTCTCGTCACGTAATCGTCCGTGAAAATGTCCGCTTATCCGCATAAATGAAATGCCAGTAACGACGAGCAGGTCAACGTGAAGGAGTGCCGGCTGTCACACAGCCAATGACACATTTCTCCCTTTAAAAATCGTCAATTCAAATGTAGAGATGCCCCACAATTTTAACGTACTTAAAAATCTTTTCGTTTTCCATTTTTACAAGTACGTATGTATTGTATATAAAATTATAATGAAATTAAAATAGATGTAAGAACTCTGAAATTTCATTAGGTTTTTAGTAGATATAATATTAATATATTTTCTGGGATCAAGCATATCTATTAAGGAGGATAGTGATATTTTTTATCATATCAAAACAAATATAGTGTCAATTGTTCGCCAGCGTTATAACGTGCGTTCGTTTCTCATGGCACGGGCCTCTGCACCTCATTGTTGATTATTTAGGCGGAAAAGGAACCGCCCATGCTTTTACCGCGAAGTGAATAGACCATAGAAGAGGCGTTAAATACGACAAAACCATGACATCCGGTATGCACGAGTCGACACGTGACCTTCTCAATGCTCTTACGCCAAGTGCTCGTCGAGGCAGCTCGAGCACTATTCAGAACATCGTTATCACGTGTAACATGTATTATTCGCGCTTTTTTTCCTCGCGCCTTGGTCGAAAACGCATAAACGCAGCTTCTCGGTTTACGATATTCTCATTGTCAGTATGTTTGAACGTAATGTACAAATATGATATGAAGCCAAATGTATGCGTATAATGAACTATACAATTTCATTATACTGTAATAAAATATGCTATCAATATTATAATTATGATAGTGAATATTGATAATGAATACAATTAGATTCATTTAAAATCTCATATTTTTAAATTGAAAATTATAGTTAGTTCCCCTCCAATTAAAATATCACAAATAAAATTTTTTTACTTGCCTTTGCGTTTCGCGTAACATTACAATGATATTCACAATTATGATTACACATTAAATACGAAATTTAAATTTTTCCGACATTAATACATTATTCATTTATACGACATTTATTATTTTGCCAATTTACATGCATACACAATGAACATTAATTTCGTAATTTTCGTCAGGTCATTTATAATTTCTATATAGTTTGCAGGCAAAATGTATCATTGATCACCAATTGATCAATTTATAACAATAAAAGAATTAAATTTCGTATTTCGAAATGTCGTAATTGTAAATATCATTATATTTTATTATACATCGATCGTTGGGTAATGATACATCTCGTCTCCCGAAACAATGATGAAAATAACCCGTAGATATTTAGAATTCAAGTACTGCCCGCATACTTCAATTAGAACAATAAATTAACTCTGTACATCATTTGTGGCCCTCTAGAATCATTTATCATCTATAAATTTATATTAAAAACTATCAGATCTTGTTGTTAGAAAGATCAACATAAAATATTGACCATGTTGATATATGAGTGGCTGTAATTTGGAAGTAATATGAAGACTGCTGAATTTAATAGAAGTAACATGAAGAATGTTACATATTTTTAATTATTTTAAAATTATTTTAAAATACTAACACAATTTATAAGAGACAAAAAATCATTTTGATCATCCACTTTATACGAAATAAAAAATAAAATTCTTGTACATATTAATTTCAAAATGTAAACCAAATTATTATTTTTTTAATTTAATGTCTTAAGTTATATGGGGTAATTAAAATTAATAGCTAATACTTGAAATAGAAAATTCGAAGGTGTTTACTTACAACTTATTTTATAACTTTATACTATATATATCTTAAAGCATCGAATGGTAATATCGAAATAATACTTTGTAATATTTTTAGTGCTTTATTTATATCCGTCGATTATACAATAAAACAGGAATGAATAACTATTGCGTCGCGCTTTTCCCTAGTCTGCTCGTCATGGACCAGCAATCATCGCTCTCGTCATCGGGTCTAGGTAGAAGTCAACGCGTCACAGAGGAAATCTGTGAAGAAGAAAAACATATCGTCCCCTAATAGCCCTCATTGACAACCATAGCAAAGACGCGGCACGGTTTTGGGGTAGCGCCCTGTTTTCATTTCAATTTCTACCCCTTAGTGCCAACCTCCCCGTCAGAGGCCAGATGGTATACGATGCGGTTCTCTCTTTCTTCTCCCCCCTGTCTCTCTCTTTCTGTCTGGCCCTGTATATCCTATGCGTTTGTCCGTGCCTCCCTCATTTCTTCCTCTCTTCCTTCTTCTCCGTCATCGCTCTAGCTGACTATGAGAGATCGTTATGATTGAACATGTCAATGTTTGGTTTGGCTTATACCAGCGCTTGTAAACGCGGTTAACGCATCGACTCGTTTTCGAGGGTTTCCGACGAGCTTGATTCTCCTTGCATCCTTTGCGGTTTTTGTTACGTGAAAATTACATTAAGAAAAATGTTATGGATTTTTACCATTTATGTTTCTCCCGGATTAACCATTTAAAAATTGCTTTTATTATATACCTCTTTATTGCATATACCGATTTCTCTTTTCTTTTAATTACAAAAATAACATTCGTGAAGATTCTCTGCTAAAAATTTTTCTTATAATTTTTCGAATATTTTTTTTAAACTTTTATGTAAGTTTTTCAAAATTTCTGTCTTTTATAGCTTTTTAAAAAAATTTTCAGAGTTTTTATATGAATTGAAACATTTTTCAATAATGTTGAAATATTCTACATCTTTTCTAGAATTCTTCATGCATACAGCATGAATTCTGAAATATTATAAAATCTAAAAAAGTTGAAACAATTTTTTTAGATTTTATAATTTATAGGATGAGAAATCTTCGAAATTTTAAAATATTTCAGAATTTACATATATGAAATATTCTAAAAAAAGATGTAGACTTTCTCAGTATTTCTGAAAAGAGTTTCAATTTATATAATTCTTCTAAAAATTCCGAGAGAATTTTCATCAGAATTTAATCTTCAAAAAAAAGTATATAGATAATTCATTTTAAATTTAGTTATTTTTTAGACTTTTTAATATTCGACGGAAAAATGTTATAGTGGGTCATGATAAGTTTGCCTAAGTTCGCCAAGGACCCATCGGCGGGCCCCTCCGATTGAATTATTCGGTTCCGCGTCGTCTCGCGGCAGGACGGAAAAACAAACCGTGGTACCGCAGGGGATGAAGTGTTTAAATTTAGACGAATGAAATAATAAGATCAAACGGTAAACAGCCACGGATGAAAGGTACCGCGTGCAAACAGGAGCTCGCGAACTAGCGAGGGCGTGCTCGAAAAGCGTGCAAGCGCTTTCTGAAAATACATATCGCGATTCTCTCCGGGGAGTGCCATGGTCGCGGTGCTTCATATATCGATTGTAGAGGCATCGGTTCTCTCTTTCGCTCACTCTGTATTCTCTCTCTCTCTCTCTCTCTCTTTCTCTCTGTGGTCGCAGAATGGAGAGCTTTGGTAAACACAGAGCAAACGCGACGCGCTAAATAATATCCGAGCCGACCAGCGGGAATAAAATTTCATAACGTCCCTTCCGCCGCGGGCACGGTAGAGACGCTTTTCCGATTTATATTTAATATAACATTTGAATAAAATAAAATATAAATTCTTTGTGCAAACGATACGCAGATGTACAATAAATGTGCAGTTAAATCCATTTATTAAACGTTTATTTAAAAAAAAACGCTTCAATAACGTCATTCAATAACATCAATTAAATTAATTTCTCTGGTGGGAAATGATTATTATGATAACGTAACGTTATAATTTCATATATTTGTAACATACACACTGCACTTTGAACGTAAATGAAAACTGCTCGTTGCTCACTTGAGTGTTGTCAATAAAACGAGAAATAAGTTAGAGAATATGCGAAAATATATATCTATTATAGAGAATATACATCTAAACGAAGTTTGTCACCGAAATTACGAAATAATAGAGGAGAAGATAGTATTATGGCTATTGTAAGGATTACAGCTACCCCTATTATCTTTGTTATTAGGTAACGAATTCTAACAATTGCTTATGAAATTATTTGCTTAGTAGCCCGCCGTTATGTAATGTGTATTAGCTAATATGCTATTACACAATAAAACCGACAAATATTATTAAACCATTTTCAGCATTTTCAAGGTACATTTTAACATTTAATTAATTACACATAGTTCCTCATTGTTTTTAAACCTCAGTGTATTATCACACAAAATGTATGTACTCAAGTGTTTTTTGTTATTTAATTTTTTTTATTCAGCTGTAGACATTTCGAGTTATGCAAAATTAAACAATAACATGGGATTTTATTAATATGGCTTTTTAAGTAAAATTTTCATATCAAAATATTTCTTCGATTAATCAATTGTCACTCTCGAGGGCTGCGTTCAGAAATATTAGAAATATCATTTTTATCCTTATTGTTTAATGTTAAACAAGGATAAAATAATATCTCTAATATTTCTAAGCGTAGAAAAATTCTAAATCAGAAATATTCTAAATAAAAATTAAAAATATATAATTTTGTAACAAAGTACTGTTTTTTGAACAAAATAAATTTTTTAAATTTATTTTTGGGATGGCCATATTACTACCCAGTTTTCTCTTCCATCCATTGCAGTGTCGTCATATTTTTATAAATCACGTCCTAAGTAATAAATATTTCATAACTGAGTCTAAAATCTATTAAACAACCTTTAAAGAATATAAACGTTCCAGTTTCAATATAAAATATTAATTATTAACAAAGTTATTGAATAAAATATAAATGGGTGCCACATATTATTATCTTTTCCTCTATTAAAAATTAAAGGAGTTTTTATAAATAAAATAAATCTCTGAAATATAAATGTATAGTAATAATTAAAAAAAAAATATTTTTATATGAATTAAATTAAGTCATTAATTACACAAGGTAAACTAAAATGTAACAAATTGCATTCCGGAAAGAGAGAGAAAGAGTTATCAGAGATAGCGACAAAATTCTCTTTTGATACTTTACGATTCATTAAGACATGGAACAAATGAAAGAGTCATTGTCGAATCATTTAATTTTAGAAGTTTATTAACAAGTCTATATGTTGTATCCGAAAATAGAAACATTAGTCAATAACTCATATCGAATCCATGTAATTAATTCGTTAAGAGAAACTCACTGACGTGCGTTTGAAAAATCAACCGGATAGGCCCAGCTTTTACGTGGGCGGTGAAAAAATCACGCGGGAAGATTCGACGTGGCGTCGCCGGTGCCACGGTTGAAAGTCATCCCGTTAATTACCCCGAGGAAGAGGCCGACAAATCATCGCGGGGCCGACCGCAAACCCCATAATTGCGGGCCTTATGGTTTCGCCGGTGGCACGAGCTGCTTCCGCAGCTGACCCGGCCAGCCAGTCGGCTGGTCTATATCGGGAACGCAATATCCCGGAACACCCGCGGACCATGGAAGCCATAATATGGAGCAGCGCCCGTCGGGCGCTCCGTGGAACGGAGTGATTCACCAAAATGCACGACAGATGCGCGATCATTGGAAGATAGCTTCGGAAGTAGCCCGATAACTTCTGGAAGCCCGCACGAGGAAGCCGCGCTATGTGTTTTTACACAAGGCGTACCTCGTGCTCGTTGATGCTCGTTAACCCCGACAGTCGAGTCTGACACGTTACTGCTACCTGAAGGGGTGTGTAGACTGTGTATGTTTAAAAGGGGAAAAAGGATGAGAGAGGACGATAAAAAATGGCTACACTTTTTCTTTAAATTACAGGGTTAAATTTTGGAGTAGCACAATAGATGTAAGACAGTAGATTAAAAGATCAAATGCGTAAATGTGAATAAAGAATTCTAGGACTTTAATCAACTGACGCAGAAAGAATTTTACGAATGCTCAAATAAAAAGTTTTTATAATTATGAGATGTAAAATGTATTAAAGACTAAGATCTCTTGTTATTTATAATATTTAGGCAAATGATGTTTAGTTTAATGAAACTCTTAGATAATAAAAAGAATCAGGCTGATCTTAAAATTTAATTATAGCAAAAAAGGGACACTTAAAAATTTAATATTGTCAAATTCTTTGATATTGTTACAATATTTATTATTTTATAGGTATTCCAGATATTTTACTTACCATACGTTAAAAATCAATTATGAGGAATATGATGAGCTCATTAACTTTTGATCGTAATTTCGGATGAAACCAATTTCTTATGCATCAATTTATATTGTGGTAAGAGATTATTGTTTTTTTTTCGGTTGTATCACCAGTCAGCAAACACCCATATATTTGTATAGAACATGAACACCCCGAGCTGGTCGCATGCGCCATGTGTGAGTGTTTGCAGCTCGGAAATAAGGGAATCGCGCACATAATCATACGTGACAAGTGACGGTCTCGTGGAAAGAGAAAGAGAGAGAGAGAGAGAAGAAACAAAGAAAAAGAGCGAAGTCAGATCCCCGGCTTTTCGATGGGGCCATCCCGAGGGGGAGACTTACCCCTGTCGTATTCACGGTACACCCACGCACAATGAACGTCCCTAATAGGTACACGCAGCCCCTGATTAGAATCTAGGAGGCTCCGTTTTGCGCGGGAGACACCGCTGACTTTTACAGATGGACGAGCGTGTTCGCCCGAATGCCGAACTCAAATGCCGCCTTTGTTCCATCGCGAAGAACGGAGTTCTGCGAGTGATTAAATCCGGCTCGGTACGCAGGAGGCCCTAAATCAGTCAGCCTAATACAAGCTTAAGAAGTAAAACGTAATTCATCCAGCGGTGATACTGAGACCGCACGGTTAAATTAAAATTAAAATGAATATGAGAAAAATCGTGCAACATGAACAGTTGCGGAGCAATGAGCAATACGATAATTAAAACCATCAATGCGATTATTTACCTGTAAAATTATTAAAGGCGAGTCAGCTCTTGTTTATTAAATATACCATTTTTCTACTATCTCGTTTATAGCGCGCTTATCGTTAATCTCGAAAGTATTCGTATTGTATCGAAAGGCTTTCGCAGGTAATATGACACGATCCTCGCATGTCCTATCTTATTTATGCAACAAGTTAAAGAGCGACGTTTTACGTGTAGATTGATTCGATACGGGCTGCATGAAGGCTACTTATCTGTAATTATTTTAATTGATCGTAATGTATGATTTGTGGCGCACGATATATACAACGATATTCTGCACATAACAAAATGTTAAGCCAAAATAAAAAAAATATTATTCCGTCCCATATAACATGTGTTTATGTGAATGCTATTATTTAATTACTACCAAGAATCTTCCATGATTACGGAAAACGAATGTCTGTGGATACAGACTCCTAACATTATAATTTAAATTAATAAAAAAAAATAAATTATACAAAAAATATCTCTCCCTTTTTAAAATTTTTTTCATACGATTATTTTAATGATTAGTTTTGGAAATTATTTTAATATATGTATGTGCGCGTGTCTGTACGCAAAAGAATATCATTTTCATGCTGGAAAAAAAACGATTGTTCAATTTTTATTTTTCTTGTTTTAAGTAATCGATTATCTTTACAAAGAATATTTTCTTAATAATAATCTAGAAACATATTTCATTATTTTTCTCGAAATAAATAATATTTACTTAAAATAAACTTCTATGTACACGCAGAAAAATACATATCCTGTAAATTATCTGAATTATAAGTAAATTTTACTTCCATTTCAAATATTTCATATACTTATAAGTGCATATATATATTCGCAAATCTGTCATAAGTTCATCATAAGCATCAAATTTATTTAAAATATATTCTGAATTCTAGTAATTTAATTCTTCAATCAAGAATATTAAGTTAAAATAAGTTTTATTTGCTTATTATTCTGATTTTTTTTTCAATACAATTTTACAATATTCTTTGAAAGAGTATTCCTTTTTTTAGTATGTAATAATGAGTTTTTCTAAAATTTCTAATGAGTATATTTCAAGACAACATGATAAAGAAAATACTCTTTGTTAAAGATTATCGTTAATTACTAGAAGAAACAAGTCAATTGCATGTATTATGAAATAGTAAGTAAACAAAGCGAATAATCTGATTTTTCGGTTAATTTTAAATACGCTTTACTATGACAGAATTTTAAGGGGGACACGATATTTAAATTTAAAACTTCAAAGCCTGCAAAATAATAAGTCTAATTAAATTCTGAAGAAAAGACATTCCAATCTTCAACAAGAGGTACCGTTGATTAATGAATTTATATATGAGAGCAACTCATTGGATTCATCTAAAAACCCATAAAAAATGATCTTGCGCCGGGATGAAAACTGTTTCAAATTCAAAATAAAAATTATGAGATTATTTCACGAAAGTATGTTGATCTCCTTGAGGTTCATGGTTAAAGAAAATCTGTAGCACACCATGACATTATACGGGGGTGACGCGACGGTGCTCACGCACGCACGCTTCGGATTATGGCTTGAGCACGGACTCGACATTAGGTCCTCATGGGACGTTATTAGCGTAGCTATGATGCTTGGTGCAAATAGAGCGTGCGCTCGAAGCCCGAAAGCATTACGCTTGATTACCCAACCTGCCGAGGCATGGACGCTGGCAAAATCGTTATGCGTGCATAAACGCACGCGAGCTTCCAATTATAACGAAGCGAATAAAAAAATATTACACGAGATATATATGCGAAGAATATTTAAAAACGCGCACTGAAATGTTTTTATTGCGATTGAAAATGCGGATGTATTGTAAAAAAATGATGCTGCTGTGAATTTTTTCTCCTGTTACCATAGTTGTTCTCTTCTATTATACCTTTTTTAAATGATAAAATAAACCTCCGAAAATTTAAAAAATTTGATGCTTTGAACATTACGCTGATAAGCTGTAGTTAAAAAAAAATTATTTTCCAATATATTAAAGATTCTTTATAATTAAAGTAATGTAAAGCTTTAAGTCCTGCGCACAATAGAGGAATAGGATTAGGAATAGGAATTAAAATTTTAAAATCAGTTTTCTCAATGAATATTAAGCGTGATGGATAAGCGTGATGCACAATGGAAACGAATAAAATGTAAGACAAAATATGCGGTATAACATAACTTATTATTTATCTATAGTGTTCATTAAAGAAACTGATTCTATAATTTTAACTATTTCTCATTCCTAATATATTGGAATCTAGCATTCTTCGTCAGGGCCTTAATATATTGGAAAAAATAAAAAAAATAGTTGCATCACTCATAGCGCTAATTCCTACTGCCCATTACATGTCATCAAATTTTTTTAAAATTATTTTAAATACTCCAATCTTTTTATTCAACCAATATATCAGATTAGGTAATACGAAATAATACTGTGCGCGCCATATTACAAATAAAAAAATATAACCATTTAATCTTTTAAATATTATACTTGATTATTATTATAAATTAATAAAAATTGAGAAAATAAAGAAGTATATACTTGTCAGACTAAAGATCAATGCGTTTTCTAAGTAACCAAATTAACTTTATTGTAATGATTAACGAAAAAAATCATGTCGAATTTAAGCGTTTAATGTCCATTTTCACCAATGTAGATTCTATTTCTGAAACTTAGAAAAATATAAAGAATAAATTAAACTGAGATCAAAATTAATCTACATTGATGGAAATGGACATAAATCAATTATTGACGTCATTTATTCAATTTCGTTCTATTCTATTCATGGGAAGATTTGGCGCAATTAATTCGCGACTTCCGCGAGTATCACCGATTACGATCTACCCCACCGAAGCAAAGTTTCATTATTAAATTCGAATCTCCGTCCGAATCGGTCCTTTCCTGTGCCGTCGATAAAGAATTGGCACGAGGTCGTCGATCGTGAGAGCCCACATCCCACGAGATCAGAGGGAACGATCTGGATTTTATCAGGATGCGGTATCCCGCGGGAGAATTTTCTTAATCGCTTCATAAATTATTACGATTCATAACATTGTAACGCGATAATCACGATCAGCGCTACTGAGATTATCGTTACATTACAAAAGCAAATTATTGTTACTAAAATGCTAAAACTCTTAAAAATAATAAAAACCATGTCGGACATTCAAATACATGTTTAACGATTTAATGTCTCTAAAATATTCTGTCAGACTCGCTTCTAGAAAATTAGCATTAGCTTTTCTCGGTTTTCCCAGTTGGAACATTTTGTGCTTTTACATTCTCTTTGTTCTTTATTAATAGAATTGCAGCTGCTTCCTAATTCGTTGTCTGATTCATGATAAAGCGGAGTAACGCTCCATTTATTAATGGACACCAATTTTATTTTCAAGGGACACTTGCACTATCTCTTGGAGGAAGGGTCGGTGAATATATATATATATTTTTTTTTTTTGAATAACCTGCGAGACACGACCAGCGACAGAATGTACGTCACGCGTGCAACATTTATCAATGTCGCAGACGCCGGAAAACCGATGAGAGGACGCGCTCTCTCTGGCTTCATTCTCTTTCTCACTAGCTACTTGTTCGCAGTTATCCCGACACGTGACCGGATAATTGTATCCATTGATCCCGCGCGATCGATAGCACTCAGAAGCTCATCCCTACAGGTTTTCAGCACGCACCGCAACAGTAACAGGTGGAGGTCTAAATGATTTCCATGCGACGCCCTCGATAAGACGGCATGGAAGTACAGTTTATTTAAACGCAGCAGGAAATACAAATTTGATTTTTAATTAAATAATTAAATAATTGTGATAATATAGGGCTTCATAAGGTCGATTAAGTATTTATAGACGATCGAAATAATTATGGAGCAGTCCTGCTGTAGCACCTTAAGTGCTAGAAATGAGAATAAAGGAACCCGAATTTGAATTTCAGTCGGCTTCGTTAATTTTTCCATCGCTTATAATGTGACATAACGGATTAAAGATGTATACGTATGATCGATACAATCTCAGCAAAAAGTGACTTCTATTATTTAAGAACACAATTTTTGAAATTTTAGCATGTATTTGGGTTCTGAGATCACTATTGGTTCTAACTAATAAAATTCTAACTAATAAAATTACTCGTAAAATTAAATTATCATAAAGTTGAATTAAAATGTTTCAATTAATAAAATTTTATATATCACATTATTTATGCATAGTCTTAGTTAAATATCGGACATGATTGTACAATTAGCAAACTTGCGACGTTTCAATGCTTATATACCTACACTTGGAACCTTACAATTTAATTTTTAATTAATATCTTTGTAATAATTTTTTTAATCTTTTTTTAACAGCATTACGAAATTTTCTGTTATAGTGCTTTAGTTTATCAAAAGTAATTTTTAGATAAACATATCTTCATTAACTTTTTATATACGGAAAAAATATACAATAAATGGAGTTAAATTTTTGTAAGAATATGGAAAAAATTTGCTCTATTCATATAATTTTTACATATATCGAAATATTTTAAAAGGTAACGTAACGGAATATATTAATCGTTCGATGCATCTCTTATAAGATGCCACATATAAAACTCCAACTTGTACTTTTATTTTCTCAGAAACTACATGGTCAATCAGTTTGAAATTTTAATATACTTAACATTAGTTTTACTTTGAGATAATATACTATATAATCTTTATATAAATTGAAATAATAAAACACTATTTTATAACTTGTCTTTGTATTTCTCCTTAAATGTCTCCTAAAATGTATAAAATGTATAAATGTATAAAATGTATAAATTTATAATAATATATATCTACATACATATCTGTAAATTTAAAAAACGTGAAAAAGAGAATTATATAATGTTTATACAATTTATATATTAGTTTTTCATTGTTAAATAAAAAATTATATATTTATAAGCTTATATTAACATAAACTTATTCCAAGTGTAGGTAAACATTGAAACGTCGCAAGTTTACTAATTGTACAATCATGTCCGACATTTTTAACGGCAAAACTGAGACTATGCATAAACAGTATGGTATATAAAGTTTTATTAATTGAAACATTTTATTAATTTTACGATAATTTAATTTTACGAATAATTTTATTAATCAAAACAAAGTGATCTCTAGAACCCAAATACATGCTTTATAACAACATCTAGAAATAGACGCATGCTTCGATTGTGTTTGTACGTAATTATCGAAATCGAAAAGTCCGAATCACGTATAAGCCTGTTTCGACTAATCTTAACAAATAACGGCGCGTGCGAGGAACCGATAATAATCGTTAGCCTCAGATTCTATCGTCACACGTCCAGCGCGTACACTACGTGACCGCCGGATAAATCAAAGGATGATGATACAAACAGAACGATGGCCAATCGTTTTTATCCCCAAAAGTGTATTTGCTTCGCTCTATACTCTATACTATTCCCATGGATCAGTGGCGCCCAATTCATATCTCAACAAACAAACACACCAACCTTTCAATTGTATACTGCTTCGATGCGAGACAATAATATGATGACTGCAAAATGCTAGAACATTTAATTTTTTTTTATAGACATTAAAACGAAAAGAATTCGTCATTTACAACAAAAAGCAATTTATACAATTTAAAAATCCTAAAAATGATTATTAATCAATTAAGCAGTTAAAAAATATGATGTTCATTATGTTATCAATTAATACTTTTAAAACGAAAGCATACGTTTATATTTTTTAAGTTTAGTTTTACACGTCGGAAATTGCATTTACATGTCAAAATCATTATATCTTTCTCTCACATAAAAAAAGAGGGTTCATACACTTGAGAAGTAACTCCAAAGAGATATTTTCAGATGTTCTTCATCGCGTGCGTGATACACTCTTTGCGAAGTGCAAATCTTCGCTCGATTCGGTTGGAACGCGAAAATTTAAAGGGCAAGGACAGGTTTCATCTCCGGTCTCTCTGACTTGGCAGCCGTTCGACGGCAACAACGAGGGTGGTGCTACAGAGCACTGTCAACGCTCGTAAAAGTTGGCACGCGTGTTTCAGGCACACGTGCACGGCGGTCGATGTGCTCGCCGGCTTCCACCTACCTACCGGGACCCAGCGAAGTCTCATGCCTCGCTGATTTCCCGGGGGAATTCCGGGGGTTGGTTCGCTTCAAGAGTCTCTAGTCCCTGAAACGCGCGCGCGGTCGGGCCTTCCCGCGCCGGCTATTCCGCCGTGCGGAAACGTGCGCGCGGCACACGATGTTCCCGATGATTACAGCGATTCACTGATTTCGCCCCTTGTAGCCCACGCCTGTAATCTGTACAGTTTTCAGAAAGTAAGCATCTGATGCGGTGGAGAAATGAACGCGAGAGTCTTGAGAGATTCCGCCAATTACTCAAGCTTCTGCCTCGTTATCGTTAATGCAACAACATTCAACAAATTATTCAAATGAGAAATGTAAAATAATACCACGCAGCACCATGGATTAATTCGATTTTGCTGTAGCAAGCACAGTTTGCATATTTGCATAATCGTAATTATATGGAAAGAAAAGTTTTGCTGAAGTGTCTAAAAATTTAGCTGAATATGCAGATCTGAAAATAATTATGTAAAACACTTAAATTAGTTGCTAGAATGTCAAAGCTTTTTGCAATTTTGATCATTATCTTTGAGCATCCTACATAATTATTTTATTGATACAACAAAGTTATTTTCAAATCTCTATTTAGCTTTTTTTTAGATACTTTAGCAAAATCATTCTTTCTGTGTATTAACAGATTTCTTCGATCAATTTATATCAATATTTTCGTAATTAAAATATCAGCATTAATAATTTCTGAATCCAGTCAATTGGAAATAAAATCAGAAACTCCGTATTTAATCTCAAAGATTAAATTGTTTAAGAACACGGGAAGAACAATTTTGTTGAAATACAGATCTAAAAATAATTATATTGAACCGTTTAGAAAATTATATCGGATGTTTAACTGAGTTGCTATATAGAATGTCAAAATTGTTTGCAGCATCATTATCATATTTAGGCATCCTACATAATTATTTTAATGACCCAAAATAAAATTATTTTCTCATCTGTATCTAGCTAAATTTTTAGATAGCGCAATAAAATTGTTCTTTCTATGAAGTTATCGCACGTAATAGATACATTACACAGAAAAAACGGTTTTGCTGAAATATCTAAAAATTTCGCAAATTACGGATCTGAAGATAACTTGGTTAGTATATTAAAATTATGTAGGACGCTCAAACTGATTTCTGAAATGTCAAAATTTTATATAGCATTATACTCATGTTTCAGCGTTCTTCATAATTATTTTGATAGCCCAATAAAATTACTTTCAAATTTGTATTAGCCTTGTTAACGCAAATACAATACAAATTTGAATTATTTTCTTTATGTTGTATTTGCACTTGTATTAGCAAGCCACTTATTTAGGAAAACGCAGTACATCAGATAAAACACCGGCGAATACAAATTAAGAATTTGCCGGACATCTTGATTTGTTTTCCCTTTGGGAAATCAGTTTCAAAGTTCAAGGTTGGTTTCACGCGACGCACGTGTAAAGGCTATTCTATATAAAAAGCAGGTCACAAGTCGCAAACACGAACCCAACTGCCAAACAAAAATGTAAAACAGTAACCATTGACGCTTTTAATTGACCATCACGTTCGCACCTGCGAGTTTCGTTCTGTGTCTTATAGAATGACTTTAATAAGCATCAATACGGATGTAATCATTGAAAAAGATAATGCTGAAATCGGTGGGCTGTTGACTCTCATCGACACAGACCCGCGGGTGTCGTCATTGAGGCCTGGCGTCAAGTGTGCGACGCAAGACTATGGACAACGATTGCGAGCACAATGGGCCGCGGTAACGTCGCTTGCGAACCCCACGAGCGGATCGACCTCTTGCCATCCCGATGTCCACGATGGTTTTGTCCCACTCTTTTCCTTTCGCTCGACCTCGACTCCTGGCACGGAAGACCCCACGGGCCTCCCCGGCGCAATATGCTAGCGCGTACATTGGATACTCTTGGGTTTGGTGTTTGTCGTGCCGTTCCCATAACTCCCAAGCGAATTCCCTCGGCCTGTTACTTATCTCTGGGGACGTGCGCCGGTGATATAATGTGAGAATCGAAACGAATCCGTCGTTACACGCGCTTCGCGCGACGAACTCGTCGCGGTGCCACGAAACGAAAGTTCCGCCACGAATCCTGGCAAATCTCACGCTAAATCTAATCCGTGTATCACTTGAGCGACTAAGGATTGAGCGAAACATTATTTTTGTACTATAATTTTTATACGAGTTATGTGCATTTGCTAAAAGCGAGGAATGTTTTAATTGACGTAATTTTTATTTCTAAGTACAGCTAAAAATATATGCGAGAAAGTTAATTTAAATATTGGAATTCTTGAAGTAAAGATTTCAATGCTATAATTAAGTATTTAAAACTGGCTCCTGTATCTATATGAAAACGTATTAATCGATATAAAGTACATTTTTCTGTATCCTAAAAGGAAAAGCACTTTAATTCGATGAAATAATTTAATATAATAAAATAAACTTGTTGTATCACGTAGAAATTGTATTTACACTTTTATCGATTATTTTAAAACAATCAATTCTTCAATATCTATAAAAAAAATACATAAAAGTTAAAAGAAGTAAATCAAGTTCTCTCTTTCATGCTGAGGATATAAAATTATAATAAAATCTTTTGGAAGAATTACTTAAGTAATATTTTAATAAAAACATTTATATAGTATTTTAGTTTTGAAGGATATTGTGGACCTAATCACAATTCTCGAAAGAGAAATCATAAAAGCAGCTGCGTTCGACGAGCCGAGAAAAATAAATTAATAACGTCTCGCTACGTCGAGCACCTTGCGGCCCTTTGATTTCCGGTTTTGTTGACCTTTTCCGGAAATAACGTGTAGGAGCGGTGACGTCGCGCTCCGCTTACGAATCCCGGTGAGAATGATTCGTCAATTGGAGAAGGAAAAACGCGAAACAACAGTGATATTAAAGACATCTGCCTTTCCGGCTCCGAATATTAAATCAACGTACCATGAATGAATGTCAAAACAAACGTCACCGTTGAACAAACGCAAAATGCAGTGATTTTTTAAATGTCATTTTACTTGAAGATCTATGGTTGCAATACAGAATTAAGTAAAGACGTAACTAAAATATTTTCAGGAATCATAATATTAATTTCGATTCGTTCTAGAACTAGAATGAGACAGTAATATAAACAGAAATTTAACTTATAGGTTTCATAAGTACTAAAACATTTTAAAAGAATAAGAATAATTGATATTAATATTTGATTAATTATGTACTTGATAATAATGCAATCATGCATTTTTATATTTTCATAAAAGAAGCTTTGTTGTAGAATATTTTGCATTTACTGTATATACATATTGGCAATTATTTTAAAAATATTTTTATAAAATCTATCAAGTTTCTTAAATTGTATCATCACAAATTTTATTACAATGAAAGGCATTAATGTAAAAATGATAAGTGATAATAGTAAAACTAATAATTGATATAAACTAAAATATGTCAATTGCAAAAATTAATTCAAGCCAGTTTTATTTTGACGTCCTTTTTATTATCGTTATTTACTAATTATTAAATATTTGATGGTTTTTTAAAATCAATTATTAATAAAATAAGTATTACATAATAATTCTTTATATTTTTAGTCATTTTAATTCATAAATTCGAAACTTTCAGAGATGATATAATTTAGAAGACCCATAAGTATTTACACGACCTAAATCGTTCCTTTTGATGCGTGTTGCACATAAATTTATAATTAATGAATTTGTTATGAAAAGTTAAACATTGTTGTAATAAATACTTGAAACCTTAAGTTACAATTTCCAACGTTTATTTGCATATAAATTAGTATCAAATGGGAAATAAAAAATAATTTAAGTTCCACGCATTTGGGAACTCCTCGCTATATATTTGCGAGTTATAAATAAAAATAAATAAATAAATCCGTAAACACGTTGGAGAGAGAAGAAGTTTGAGAGAAGACGTTGGAGAGAAGAACATTAATTCATTGGATGATTGGAGCAAGTCATCTTTTACAGGGTTGTCTACATGCTTTCCGTTTTCTGTATCAACTCCTTCGCCAAAACATTTATTTCTCATCTGATTTAACAGCCTTCGGGACATCAAATCGTCCACGTTAGAACTGTCTAGTTTTCTATCGGATCGGTTTAGAGAGTCCGTCTCGTCCAAACGAGCGTGTAACAAGAAGCCACTTGGCCCGAGTCGCCCGGTAATAGATTAAACCCATCTTCGACTCACCCCCCAGCGCGAGAGCGGTATATTGTCCCCTTAACACCCCCGTCCCGGTAGTTTCGCTTTAGTTCACTTGACCCTACTTGTCTCACCCGGGATCTGGTAGAGCAGCCCATTTCCACCCTCGGATCCAAGGCTCTTTTCTACGCCCCATTGGCCCTCTGTCTTCTCTCTAGGCCCCTCCTGCCCGTTATCTCCCTTTATTTCGCCCTCACGCGTGCGCTCGGTACATCCACACGATACAGCATCCGAGCGTGCTCCTCTTTTTCTATTCGCGCCACCTTACTTACATTGATGCGCCGAAGGGTGCGAGCACGTTTCCTCGCAACCGAGGGCAGAGTCTCTCAAGTGGAACCCCAGCAGTAATTATATTATTCGCATAGGTATTAGGAAGTCAGTTCCAAATAGTGAAAGTAAAAGCAAGACTTAAAGATCGAGATGTTATATGTACATCCATTTTTTTTTTAATTTGTCCTCTCTATAATTTTTTTTGTAATTCAGAAACTGGTGTCAGGATAATTTTATTTAAAAAGCACTTTGAAGCCAGAGAAAGCTTTTCATTAATCTATTAGAACCACGTGCACTTTTTAATAAAAAAAAATATATATAGCTCTGACCTTTTGTAGTCTCTTTATTTTACTTTAGACTTTCAAAGGTTTTGAGAAACACTGTGCATCAGAAAAGGCCACCTCCGTGTGTGCTTAATACGAGCGAGTGTGAGAGGTAGTCTGTGGCAGGGTGTGGTGCAAAGAGTCCACGCAATTTCCTTAATGTACTCGCTAAATGTTCTAACCTGCAGTACATATACCGACGACGCGCGACGTTACGAATGTGCGTGCGTGCATGCGTGCGTATGAATGTGTGACTATTTCTACTACGTACATTATTATGTGATCGCGAGTATTACGATTCACGGAAGTAGGTTAAGCGAACACTAGTAAAAATGTGTACTGCGATCGAAACGGGACGTCATCAATCGCATATATTATAAAATTAGATTAGGTAGAAATACCTTGACCACTTAGATTAGGTAGAAAAACGTCATTACGTTCATTAACAACGCGTGCAAAATTGCCCACTTTTTTGACATTTAAGCGTTTTCTACTCTCCGTTTTTCATTAGCAAATGAAACTTATCTAACAATATAGGAAAGAATTACTGAATGCGTACCAGTCGCTTAAATCGTACCGCGCGCATTTAATATTTAATATTTTTATTTAATATAAACAACATTTAATAACAAAAATATGAAATAAATGAGAAATAAATAATACAAAAATTTAACATTTTACTATCTTGTTTTGTAAATGTTAATAATACTTTAAAAAATCAGATATGTTAATTTTTGATCAATTTATGTAGCTGATAATAATGTAATCAAAATTTTACTAAATTTTTATATTTTTATAAAATTTCTTCATTACTCTTATTTATTAATTAATAAATATTTGATCCTTTTTAAATATATTATTAATAAAATAGATATTAGTTTATAATTCCTTATATTTTTAATTATTTAAATTCATAAATTCGTTACTTTCAAAGGCGGCGATTTAGGAGAACGTAAATATGATTTAGGCGACCGATTGTCTTAAGGTACTAAATCGTACCTTTTGTAGCATGTTGCAAAAAGATTTATAAATTAATAATAAATTAATTTACTATTGATAAAAGATTATATTAATAGATACCTGAAACATGAATCTACAATTTACATCGTTCATTTGCGTTCAAATCAGTATACCAATTGGAAAATATAATAAAACCACTTAAGTACCATATGTATTCGACAATTCTCTCCTACTACATTAATATGAAAAGCATTCATTGTTTAAGAAATTCAAATTTAACATTATAAAAAATTTCTTAAAGATTGCTTCTATGCAGAAAAGTTCCAAGTTAAACAAAACCGCCAAATTAAAAAAAAAACCTATAAATTCCTGCTTTAATTTGACACTTCGGTAATTCGCACAGTTTTACGAACGTCATTCGAACTCTGCGTATCGGAGAGAATGATGAATTCGATGAATCGTCCAGGTACGATCACGTCCTTTTTTTCCTGCAGGGATAAAATGTTTAATGGGGTAGCTAATGTCCCCATATGCGTGAATCGAAGCACGCTCGCGCGCACGTACATCTCACGACACGCAATGGGCGGTGCGCATAAATAATGTATGCGGGGTACCATCCTCTCACGCGAGGGGACCCCCGTCTATTCTATGTAGCACTTGCTGTATTCATATAATACCTTTATGAGCGTAAACCCCGTTACTTTGATAACATGGTTGATGACGATAGCCGATGGCGCAGTGATTTGGCAAGTCTCTCAGGTTCGCGAGCAACTTATCGCGAACGCGATTCATCATCTCCTTTAATTTTAATCGACAAAAGGGGTGGAGCAAAGTTGTTAGTGTATAAACACGATTAAAAATAATTTTATCGGACTCTAAAAATATCAGCGCGCTTAAACTGGTTGCTAGAACATCAAGACTTTTTACGGCATTCATCATTATGTTTTGAGTGTCCTATACATAATTATTTTGATGATCTCAAAATTATATCTATATGGAAAGAACAATTTTACTGTAGTATCTAAAAATTTAGCTAGATGCAGATCAGAAAATGATTTTATGTTGGACTATTAAAATAATTATGTAAGACATTCGAGCATAATAATACTGCTATAAAAAATTTTGACATTCTAGCAACCAACTTAAACGTCCAATATATATTTTTTAATGAATCAACATAATTATTTTCAGATCTAAATTTCAGCAAAATTGTCTTTTCCATGTAGCTGAATTTGTAGATATTTAACGAAACCCTCTTCTTCCCGCGTATATATAAACTAAATCAATATACAGCGTATCTGTCCGGTACATATTTATCTTTAAGATAAAAAACACATTGGATTAGATATATTATGAGCTGTAATGAATTACACAAAATGTGACTATGATTGGACGACTTAATAATAATTTGACTAATGATTAATTTTCTTGAAACGCGAATGTCGTTTCGATGATTCGGAGAAGGGCGATTCGGTGTCTGGTGCCTTTTTATCAAAGATCCGTGAGCCGCAACGCGTATTACGCGGCTCCGCGGACACATTGTGCGTATTTTATACGTATTTGCACAATTCCCGACGATTCCGTACGCGCACAACGAACGAGCCAACTGTTTATGATGTCGGGGCCACGGATGGTGGGGCATGCAGACGAATGCGCGAACGGCTCAGTTGCCGTTTTATCGGTCGGAAGATATTGGATTTATTAATATCATTGGTTAGGCACGTCGGATTCGTTTTATTGCCAGCCAGAATCTCCCTCGTTCGATGTGCGCGCCCGGATGGCGCGGTTCTGTATTCATGAGCGGATTTCTCTAAACCCCGGCCGCCGAAACTTTGGCGAAGTGCAGATTGCGTTGCTTTCGTATCTGGCAATGTTAAAATTTGGCAACGTCGCAAAATTGCTTGATATTGGAATTATCATTAGCATCAATAAGACTCAATGTTCCAAGTAGTATACTTGCCAACGCTAACGTTCATAAGAATTGTCAAATAAACACGGAAAAAAACAATTTGAAATACGGATTTGAAAATAAATATGTTAAAGTATTTATATATATTTTAGATATTTAAAGATGTTTTGGCTCTACAATACCAGCTAAGTTCTCGAAATTTAAAAACTGCATTTAAGAACTGCTTCTTAGATGTGTTCTTTTTTCTATTCAACGACAAAAAATTTTGATCATGATGAATATCAGAATTTTGGCCCTGAAATTAGCTGCAAAGAAGAAATCAACGAAAAATTTTGCTTATAAATGACTTATGCCTTAATTGTATAATAATAGAATAATCTATGAAATTTTTAAATTTTTGATAATACTTAGAGATATATCACATACATCCTTAAGCCTTCCTAAACCTTAAGCCCTCATTGCTAGAATATCAATACTTTTGCAACAATATATGTGCTTGAACATTCTACATAATTATAATATTTTGATGATCCAACATAAAATTATTTTCTGCTCTGCATCTACGTAGTATAACATTTTTAGATACTAAAATTGTTCTTTCCATGTATATATTGACTAATTTTAACTCTACACAGTTATAATTAGATTCGATTGGAATTAATGATAATTATAATTAACATTCAGCAGTTAATGTTCGTCACACTCCAGTCGAATGAAATCAAAACGCCCGATCTCATCCTTTGAATGGACTTCACAACCCTTTGTCTGCCCACGTGTGTGCAGTCCAGTCACGTTTTACCTGCCGGGCAAATCCAAGTGAAGTGAGGTGGAAAGGTCTCCGTGCGCAAGTGCATCGGGTCCGGTGTAACGGGCAAATGCGAGCCCGTATGTCGCTTAAGTCCATTTAATCGTCGGAACGTTTGAGAGAGAGAGAGAGAGAGAGAGTCAGAGAGAATCTCTCGCTCGAGCCAACGACAATGGTACGGGGTTGTCGTCGGGCTTTGCGAAGGGTCTTTCGCGGGGTTTACGAACCCGAACCCAACTCGAGACAAGAGGAAGCAGTGAGGATGCGGAGGGGGATGCTGACGGTTTGTTCTACCATGTCGGCGCACCCACGCGAGCGCTCCTTTCATTTCGCGTTGCTCTTCCTTGCTCGTACATCGGCGCGTTGGTGTGAATATGCGCGCCCTGGATATGTTCTACCTTCAACGAGACCTGCTTTTCCTCAACACCGACATCCTCACGTGGACGCTGGCACAATGGCACATCTGGTCTACGGAGTCGCGTGCATTGACTGCGCTTTATCCAACCAAGTCGAACTTTCTGTCGCGTTCAAAGCTAGACCCGTGTATTTGCAGACTCGAAGTGAAATAATTAAAGCGCTTGGCATTGCTAGTTGAATGCAAATATTGTATTTCTCCCCTTAAATGCGCCAAACTTTGGCACCATTGCAATTTTCTCAAAGTCATATTTCTAAAATTTGATTTTGTATTTCGAAAATAATAAATTGCTTGATTTTTAAATTTTACTTATATTTATATAAAAAATGTATCTTTCTTATATAAGGAATGAATTCATTTCTTATTACAGATTACATACTAAGTACAGTATGCTTAATATTATAGACGGAAAGAACAATTTTGCTGAAATACAGATCTGAAAATAATTATGTTGAATCATTTGCATCGAATATTTAACTTGGTTGCTAGAACGTCAAAACTGTTTACATTATCATGCTTGGGCGTCCTACATAATTATTATAATAAGTTAATTTATTATTAATGAAAGATTAGTTTGTAGTAATAGATATTTGAATTATCAAGCTACAATTTCCAACATTTATTTACGCATTTCTTAGTATCAAATGGGAAATAATAACCAAAATAATAAAATAATAAAATAATAAAATAATAAAATAACTCAAGTAGGGTACGTATTCGACAACTTTTCTCTACATTTGCGATATGAAGACATTGGCACATTACACATGATTTAATGATAGTGTCTTCATATACTGATTCTGTATTTACTGTGGAATGATTCGATTTAACATAAACGATTTTCGCCAGAGGAATCGCGAAATACGTTCGCCGCTTCGCTGGAAGAGGAATAAAAAGCATATGCATAAATGGGGCAAAGCAGGCGGCATAAATTCAAATCTATTTACGCGGCAAGGGTAGCGTAATTTATTGCCCGCCAACGTAATGGAAACGCCCATAGAGAAAGAGATCTCCCCGGTGCAAATTCGATTATATGCAGTCGTATCCCCTGAGTTAGACTACCTCCGCGCGGGTCTTCCCATTTCCACCCGTCTCTCTCCTCTGGCTGCCACTGGAGCAAGTTAAATTAAAAAACGTGCCGCGTATATGGACCTTTATATTTCATAGCGGTCGCCTCTCCGCGTGCTAATTGTGAGTCTAGAACCGCGGCAATTGATTCCAGCTGGTATTTCCTGAACATTGAAACCAATTGAATGGGATGTAAAAATTAGCTTTTGTTCGAATGAGAGAGACAATGACACTTGATATATTTAACTTTAATGTATTGTTAGATATATATATATATATATATATCGAAAAATAAATAGTAGATCAATATCTCAAAAACGCGTGCGAGAGAGAGGCTAAGCATTAAGTATTTGCAGTATTAAATTAATTAAAAGCTTTTTCCTCTCGTGTATTGAAACAGGGGCTTTTCCCCTGAAAGCGGAGGCTTTATATCGATAAAATCGTGCACAACTGTAAATGCGCGAACTAAGCGTAGATGCGCGAAACGAGCGGTTCCACGCATTCTACACCCTTCCACACGAGCCCTACAATCCCCTGCGGCGACGCTTTTTACGGTGACGGACGATTCCTGGAGGCGTGTCGACGTGTATGCGACGGAACCGACAAAGGGTGGGCTCGCGTGATCGAAGCTCTGGTAGAAGGACGCCCACGGAAGTCACGAGGTCGCGCAATCGCAAAGACACTCCCGTGCCATCGACAATTTCAAGAGAGGGTTGTCCAAGTCCAAGACCTCGTGTTCGATTTGTAAGGAAAATCGATGCCGCGTCGACAATTGCCGAAAAATCAATGATCGTATTGTTAGCGACAAAATTAATCTTTACAAGTTTCTTAAGCTTCTTTCTAATTAAATATGTAGCACTTCCTCCTAGGAATTTTTTTCATAAATGAGAAACTACTTCAAATTCTAATTTCCTTATACAAACTAGAGAATTATTGATAAGACAGAGAAATCTCAAGTTTTAAATATAAACTTTTTATTTAAAAAATATATAAGGGCTATTAGAGTAAAACGCGGTTGTTGTTGCGCACAGTTTAAAAATTATTTATTTACTTCTCACATGCAGAGAAGTCTTACAAAACGAACGTTTCGACTCCGATTCGAGTCATCCTCAGCTAACGACAAATAATACATTAAATAATAATCTCGCGCGCGGTCTTCTCTCTGGCTGAGCAATCCACCGGTTTCAAGACCAAGGACAATAATCCAGCTGGTTGACTATCCAGTGACCATTCTCCTTTATTTTGGAGGATTAATTTGCTTCACTGTATTGAAATTAAGTACAAGTTGTAACAGACTTCGATTTCATCGTTCTTACACACGCTGAATTACACAGAGGCCTACACGTTGTCAAACTCGCCAATCACATTAAATTGAACAGAACTTTGCAACTTTTCCATATGTCACTCTTGAATAATCATGATTTCGTATTGTGACTTGTCAGTTCGGAGGAACGAACTGTACTGAGCTCTCAAATACATGTAACGCCTAAACCTCCAACGAGCAAAATATAATTGTGTCTCCCGTAACTTATCCGATCAAACAACAAAAACAAACTGCTGATACAGCGATCGAATCTGCTCAAGAGTCATTAAGCTCACGCAGTCTTTAATCTTAACTTTTTATATTTTGATACATGCAGCTGAAGATTTAGTTATAATTTTATACATTATTGATAAAATAAATTGTAACTATAAAAAGTATAAATCTCAAGAAAAATTACTATTATAAAATTAATATTTTGCCTGTCTAAAATTTTTAATACAACATAGAAAGTATTTTTTTCATTAATTCTTGTAATATCTATAGTACCTATATATAGATTTTATTGTAGTCTTTTTTATGCCAAATCTGCAATGTGGACTTGAGAATTTTAAAAGTCCACAAAGCTAGTTCAAAATCATGACAGCATAAATTCAAATCGACCTTATAATGAAAATATTTAATATAGAATTTGTAAGAGGTATAATACGAAAAAAAAATAGATTGGATGCAGCAAATCTATAGCTTGCTACGCGAGTTTAACATGTATAACTAAGAAAATTTGATAATTCAACAAATAAACTATATCTAAAAACAAGAAAGTGTTGGAGCAACTAATTCCTTGCTACAATAAAAATTCTCGAGTCTATGTGCACAATGAAAGCATCGTCTGGAGGTGTCACCGGTCCTCCATCTATAGCAGTAGTAGCAGGATACGTGAGCAACAATGTAACAACAAAAAACTCTATATAACTGCGTATCGAACGGCTGTAGTTTTGTATTTCTTTCGTTTTTTCGCTCGTTTCAATTTTTAACATGTTTATCTTATAAGTAATTTATATCGGCTGAGGAAGGCTAAGTATAGCCGAAACGTACCGAATTAGTTGCGTATTTTTTTTGCGTTTATGATTATGATCGAAATAAAAGTTTAATCAACATTCAGAATTGTTTGGTTCGTAATTTCGACCGTTTTTTAAATTTATGTTTTTTAACATCAATACGAGCGTTTCTATTAGCTATTACTGTTTACAATAAAAATTGTTAATGTAACAAGTTTTCTTGATTACAGCAGGAAAAATATGCGCCATCTTAGTATGTTTCGTTAAAAATTTTTACTCATATATTCAATTGATTGTTACAGAAAGTTGTCTTGCTGTATTAATAATTTTGCTGTGTTATTATAACAAATATGAATTTTATTCAGCTCTAAAACTTTGCTGTTTATGGAAAAATGGCTGTCCGTATATTATGTCTATAGATCTGCTGAATCAATGAAGTTCATAGTTGTTTTAACAAATCATTCTTTCTCCGTAATATATTTGATATATTTGCGTGTCACGATACTTGATATAGAAATCAGACGATTTCTGACATTCATTTGCCGCGTGGCTTACTTTCGGCGGTACACCCTTTTGGCGAAGTAATGCCGACGACGCGTATGCATGACAGATTTTATGGGCATCAATCGTGCGCATAGGAAACGCCGTGCCATCTGTTACCCCGTGGTCAGGTGGAAAATTTAACGATCGTCGCGATGCATTAGGGAAATATCGCAGTTCCATCGATCTGGCCTTTATGCGAGCTGCGAGTTCAATGTATTTGCACGCATGAAATATGCCTACGTGAACATGCGCCTGTTTCATGACAAAAGTCAAACCCGTGGAGATAATCGATTAAATTGTCGCTACACAATTTCTCCGGGAAATATTGACCTAAATCATGGCTAAAGCGTGCACAGACAGAATGCTCGAAAAATACGTAGAGTGATTAGTGGTATGAATATATTGCTGTAATTAAATGAAGAGATTTTACAATTTAATCACTCTGCTATATAATATAATTCTTCCATCGAATAATATAATTCTTTGTCTCATGTTTGGCAAATTATTATATATAATAGTTTTAATATATTAATAGTAATAATAATTTTATGTTAATAATATAGTTAAATAGTTTAATAGCTTAATGTATTAAAAAGAAGAATGTCAACTAAGAGACAATTTCGCTATAGAATATACAGTAAATTAATGAAATGAATTTTTGTCAAGATTTCGTGCAAAACAATACACCTCTTTCATTTACAGACATATGTATTAGGATTAATCTTTTTTTCTTTACAATAATTGCTGCAACGAAAATTTCGCAACAATTTAAAGAATAGGTTTCTAAGAAAAATCCTAGAATCCGAAGAAACATACACTGATATATTCGAACACACACGTCGGCATGCCCAAAATGTACAGAGTGTCTAAAATATATTCCCACTATATTTCGGGAACGATTCAAAATTATGAAAAATTGTGAAATAAGTTTTCGACCATTTTGAAGAGTTACTTCTTTAAGAGAATTGTAGGAGTAGAATAGTTCATCATATTTCGCGGTTTATCATAGTTTTAAATCGTTTCCGAAATATAGAGAATGGAGACAAACTTTATAGACACTATAATATGTATATATGGCACATGGATCGACAAGTAATATCTCGAAGGGAAAACAATTAGTAACATCTCGATTTTAAATCTCAAATAAGGAAGAATGTCTCAAAGTATTGTCAAAAATTTTTGAATTTTATAGATTATTCTGTTATTATAATACATTTGAGTATCTGTGCAAAATTTTAACATTCCCTTATTGGTTTAAAAGTTGTTAAATTTTTTATTTGCACATAAGTCAAAATTTTCATTTTCTTTTTCTTTCTGGGCAAGTCGATTTCTGGACAAAAATTCTTATGACCAAAATTTTTTGTCATTAATTAAAAAAAAAGAATACCTAAGAAAACTTAGTCTGCAGTTTTTAAAAGTCTGCAGTTTTTGATAGCTAATTGTAGAGCACAAACATTCTTATTCCTTTTTTCGCGATTGATACATGTTAACGGGAGTATTTGACACTCAAATGATTACGCCATGTCCAGGAAATCGATTAACTGGGGAATCATTGGAGATATTTATTTCGGTGACCGTATATGTTTACGAAAATATAGAGAATTGTCTATACAGAAAAAAATTATTACTAAATCAACAATCATATTCTCATATATAAGCAAGAGTATAAAATCTTGAAAGAATTTGATAATCTCTCTCTCTCTCTCTCTCTCTCTCTCTCTCTCTCTCTCTTAAACAGACATAATTTGCTTATATGAAGAAATCAAGTTGTTTCACAACCTCCAATTAACCGACCGGTCAATCGTTATTGGTTATTTCTGACTAATTCTACTTAACGACAAATGCGATTTGTCAATTCCAATAGAAAAATCAAGCGATTAATTAACAGAAAATTGTGAAATTAGCCCTTAATAAATCAGCAGTAAATCCTGTAAACACACATCTTGCGATCAGTCTTCTTTTTTTCATTGCTATTGCTCCGATTGTTGCTATCCCTCACCAAAATTTCTATTACAACAAAAATTTTACAAGAACTTTTATCTATTAAATATAATTTTCTTGCTCTTTTCAACGCGTTTGGTCCATCGAATATATCAGTCAAGCATAAAGGATAACCGATTGAAAGTAAACCTAGATCAAGAAGCCATCCCATAATCACAGCTGCGGCCTTTCGATCTATGAACGTTTTGTACGCGTGCAATCGATCCGTATAGTCAGATGTATGTATGCGCGGGCTTGAGAGAGAGGGGAACGGGGAAGAATAAAAAGGAAGAAACAGAAATGATGGGCGGGCAAGGAGGGCAGAAGAAATATACGCGAATGATCTTGGGCAAGATTATAAAATGGCGTTCCTCATCCCCGTGACTGTTCTTAATTTCGCTCGGTTCCTTTTGTCCTCTCGCCTTCTTTCCCTCCGCCACCCCTTTTTTCTCCTCATTTTATCCTCTCACTCCAGGTTCTTCGCTCGCAGACAGACGTTATCCTTCCTTATACGGTATGCGCCTTGCCGTTCCTTACCGAATCGAGGAGAATCAACAGCTCAAAGAGACTCCCAAGGGATGACTCTCGAATTCTTTTGCACGACGATTCTAATGGATGCGGCTACAGTGACGCATTATAATAAGTCGCAACAGCGTTGAGTTATTAAAAACAGACAATATATTTTCGGGGATTTTTAATATCCAACAAAATGAAATTTATCCCTCTTCCCTTTATTTTTAACTGCAGTATATATTGCAATAATTGTGCTTTACATTCTTCATCTATCCATTTTTTAATAAATATGCCCCACAGCACACTATATCCAAAGGATGAATGCCCTTTGAATGCCCCAGGGATGTAATTACGCAGACAGCACACAATGTTTATAATAAATTAATCTTTATAAATATTTATTACTATTTATTTTTTATATATTATATAAATATTTCATAGAGATTTTGTATATACAAAGAAAAAAGATGATAAAATCTTTATTCAAAACGTTATTAAAATATTTTGAATATTTAATAATTTTTTAAATAAAATATATTTTTTATATAGACTACATATTTTATATATTAACATTTATATTTACATTTATGATAAGTAAAAAAATTTATATTTCTAACAACATTGAATACACATTTTATGCATTATTTATGATAAATCTTTATAATCTGCGTGTTCAATCTAAGATCACAAAAAATGTTTATGAAATACTTTCGTAAATACTTATAAAACATTAAAATAATTATTATATAAATATTTTGTAAATCATTTATAAATATTGTGTGCTTATAGAAAGTCTATGTGGACTGTCAACTCTCGAGTGTCTATCATTGTGAATGACATACTTCCGCTAACTTAATTTTTTTATAAACAGCGAGATTAGTCCATACAGCACAGCATTGCAAAAACATTGTAATATATTGTTGCAATGTTTCAGCAACATTGCAGCAATGGTAAAATGTTTTTGCAATGCTGTGCTGGTATGGAAGATATCTTTCATTTTATAGAACCGTATTAATAATAATTCGTTTTAAATATATAAATGGTATATAAAATTTAAAAACCGCATTTCTCTACAATATAACATTACTGATGGACAATAATATTCGTTAAACCACGATCTCTTTGAGTACCAGCGCTATCAGACATATTAATGAAAATATACTTCTACACATCAGTCTAAAGGCTTATCAATATTCATTTCTTCTTCAAGATCTAACTTTTAACTACACGTGAATGAAAGATGTAAACGCAGAGGATCGGATTACATTCGCCAGCATCTTACTGCAGGCATCTTCTCCATCCGAAAGGATTAATATTGTCTACCATCAGCGAACATCAGACGACGATGGTCGGCTCGTCTCGCTCTTCCAGATCTTTCATCCTCTCATCTTCCGCGTCACGCTGAAGGCACCCAACAGCACCCCAGCAACGCGGTGCTCCAAGTCGTACGGCGTTGGTGGCGTGCGCCATATTGGGGGGCGGTCGAGCATCTCTCCAATCGGCACCTACCAGACGCTAGCGTGGGTGCCGACCGCACCCAATAATCCAGGCACTCGCCCCACCAATCAGCCGCCACACCCACGAGTGTCACGTGCGCACAAGCAACATCGTTGCTGGTGAACTAGTCGTGCGCGTACCTTCGTACCGTGCTCGTCGGGATGAGTGTTTTACGTTTTTCTCACGCTGAGATATTCATACAAGTGTTGGTGCGATAAGATAAACTTGACGAATAGTCAGACTTGTTTGTCCGGATTATCGAAACTTCGTACATCTACGTTATCCATAATTACAATCTAAATGAAGTTTTAATAAAAGATACTGATCGTATACGTCGAGCAAATTTCTTACGACTTTGTGAACTCCAAGTGTTTGATTAAGAAATAAACTGTGCAATCAAGATGGATTAAATGTCAATGGCAATTTTGAAGAGCTTATGATAATAGCTTCTAGAAACTGTCGGTAGAAAGTCAGCGGGAAAGTTTTAACGAAATGTGTCAGCTTTGTCAAGAATTAATAATAAATTTGCTCCAAGAAAATTTCCATTTAGAAACCTAAAGTTTCAGTTCGTCACGAGATATCATTTCTGAGACAAGAAACTTGGATTTTCCAAAGATACTGTTACTCTCCCCTACTACCGTGCCTTATATAGGTGGTAACCATCAGGAAGATATCGGGCATTGATTCTACGTTTTCTTGATAAGGAGAATCACGTGCGAAAAAAAAGAAACGAGTCGATATGCTTCGTAGCACGGAGCGTTGCATTCGCTGAAATCGCTTCGGAAAGAGTAGATAATAGCGGCAAGTGTGAGTGCACGTAAAAAAGACAGTTATGACTAAGATGAGACTGGAGTTATTGGGATGCGAGGCTCTTCCCTTGGAAGGGATGTACCGTTCGCAACGGCATGACGTCCTAACGCCACAGAGTAGCCCGGAATCGCGCAGCATTCACCAGGAACAGCGCAGCAGCGCAGACAGTTCACAAAGCGATATGTATCCGTTAGATCAACCTACTTTCGATCTCGATCATCTGCCTCTGCATATCCCGACGATTCTTCATTGTAAGTGTCGAATGACAAACAAGAGCACCGAGAAGCTAGTTTAGAAAATAATATTTTCCGAGTTTGAGCTTCTTCAACTTTAATTTTCTCAGTAAAAATAAAACAAAAACTGATCTCTTCAATTATGCCATTTTATATGTATAAATAATATGCAACAGCCTTCTCTGTTGGGAGATTTAATATTGTAAAAAATATTACTTCGGCTCGTAAACTTAATTTCTTGACTTAATCCTCAATATTAGAAAAAACCCTAAGTTTAAAAAAGTTCTAAAATTCTAATTTTACGAAAATTGTGTCTGAACAATAATGATAAACATTATGTCCCGCATTTAGTTCAGAAGTCGTATATTTCAATTTAAATATATTTTATTAAACATAATTAAAAGAGAAAAGGTAATTAAAAGAGAAACTCATTAATTAGTTAAAACACTATATAATAAACAAAGCGATTCAGAAATCATGACTTTTTATTTAACTATTAATGCAAAAATATTGATTTAATTAGATTATTTTTTAAAGCATTCACATTGCTGCAGATATTCAAGTAGATATTTTTATGCTACAATTGAGATTGATTTTTAATGTTGTATCCCATAATATATGATGTTTAATTTATAACAAACTGTATAAAAATGATAATAAATTTAATATATAAAAAATGTACTATTTTTTGCGTTTGACTGTTTTTCACACAATATTATATATTAATATTATATTATATTATAATATTATATTATATTCTTTTTGTACTGTTTATTATATTCAATGTGACGATTAATATGTTGCAGCCACGATACCAAAATGCGGTGGATGTCAAGAAGTTATTTTGGATAAATACGTTCTAAGAGTTTTGGAGAGGTGTTGGCATGCAAGATGTCTCACGTGTCGGGATTGCGGTGCCAGATTGACTGACAAATGTTTTGCGAGAAACGGTCATGTGTTCTGCAAAGATGACTTCTTCAAGTAAGCACCAATAATTGCTGTCGCGTTATTTACATATATGCACGTGCAAATATTCCCAAAATATTACATAGAGATTTATCGTGTAGATTTATAATGTATTTAAAAATTACATACGCGAAGAGATCATTTAAAGATCATCTAAATTTTTTATTACTGGTTATTATTTTTACTAATTTATTGATCTTATCTTTAGAAAAATTATTTATGACATACACTATTAAAAATAAGCAGCAAAATTTAATGTAATGTAACGGAAGCAAATTTCAAGCACGTACATTAAAAATATTTAATGTTGTCAAAAATGCATTAAATTTCATGCACATAAATTTCAATTATAAATATATTAAATTTAGTGTTTAACTTAAAACTATATATTGAATTTCATGACATTCTTAACAATAAATTTATTAAAGAAGATAAATATTTTTTCAGCTATATATAGAACAAAATCAGAAGAAATGTTATTTTTGTTAAATATTAAATATATATGCATTAGATATTTCGATATTGATTTTAAAAGGCATCCTTTATCATTAAGAAAAAAACACTAATTTTCTTTCCCCTGAAGAGAAAAATAATTGCAACTATTTTCTTTTGATCCTATTCTTTACATTTTTGTCACAATTTTATATTTGAAATATTAAATCACCACAGAATTATCTTGATTAATTATATTTTAATAATGTAAGAAGAATAAAGTAATGAATATCAAGATAATTATTTAGAATAAGAACAAAAATTATATTGCTAATTGCAACATGATTGCTACGAGTGCATACGTGTATGTTCATCAATTGTCAGATTTAATGAATCGCATAATGTATAGTTTTGTCATTGATGTGTGAATGTAATGTGAAAATATTGTATGTTGTTGGTGTGGCAGGCGTTTCGGGACAAAATGCGCGGGCTGCGGCCAAGGGTTGGCACCTTCGCAAGTGGTACGAAGGGCGCAAGAATTTGTCTACCATCTCACGTGTTTCTCGTGTGCTCTTTGCTCTCGACAACTGGACACCGGTGACGAATTTTATCTCATGGAAGATAGAAAACTCGTCTGCAAGCCCGATTACGAACAGGCGAAGGCGAAAGGTAAGAAGTAATCTTTATGTGAAGATTTTAAATTGTCAATAGATAGAATTTTCATAAGAAAGAATTTCTTATTGAGAAGAGATTTATTCCTTATTCGAGATAGAATTATCCATAGCAATTCTTTTTTTTTAAATTAATGTAAAATGTTAAGTTAATAGTTGTTATTTTCGACTCACAAATGATTTCGTACGTATTCTGATATATTTTATATTATTGTAGATATTTTTATGGTTATTCTTGATGATAGAGAAAAGACAAGAACGAGAAATCGAAGTTAAATAGCGTATACATTTGAATATTTTTAAATATAGATGTAACTGATAAATTATTGCTTAATTAATTGAATAAATCTCTACAGAATATATGTATAATACACAATGAATTACGCGATTTTCAGAACTGGCAGATGGAGGAAGTATAGACGGTGATCAACCTAATAAGAGGCCACGAACGACGATCACGGCGAAGCAGCTCGAAACCCTCAAGCTGGCATACAACACCAGCCCAAAACCAGCAAGGCACGTGCGAGAACAGCTGTCTCAGGACACAGGGCTCGACATGCGCGTCGTTCAAGTCTGGTTTCAGAATAGGTAAGAAAAGTTGGATAGTACAGACTTATAGGAGCTTACAGGGTTTCACAGATTCTAAGCTCTTCTTTTTATAAAAGAAGCCTTATATTACAATTCGTCAAGCTATACGTATGTGTGTACTATATTCGTAGACGAGAATAAAATTCGAGAGAAATAGTATCTGAATAAGTGTATCATTTAAAATTACACATTGTGTAAGTAACAATATATATCGCAACGCACGCAAATTAGATAGAGAAATTAGATTTTAACGATATCATCATCAAATTAAGAGAGACTCATTTGACTCATCGTCAGGCTTCTGCATTAACGTCCGATGTGACCTCCAATATGGTTTCTGAAGCCATTCATGGAGGCAATCGAGAGATTCGAAGATGTAGAGAGATAGTCCGAGTACTTAGATATATATATATATATATATATATAGTCTAGATTAGATATATACACAAAACATAATAGATTTATTCAATTAATGATGAGAGAAATTAATTTCTCTTATAAAAATTAATTTTCGTATTAATTTTTATTAAAAAATTATGCCTCATGTATCATTTAATGCATGAGAGATGTCACTTTTAATTGTTTGGAATTTGTAAATCCGAAATGAACTAAAAGATTATAAAAATAACATTAAAGTATTGCTAACTCAACTCTACGTCTACGATCGTGATATACGCCACAGCTGTACTTTGTAACCGATGGATGCGCATTTTTCCCTCTTATCACTCAAGTGGCACTATGTGATATTGTAGGCAAAATAACGATTCGTCGCGAAAAATTGTTTTATCTATAAAAGGAGAGTCCTAGTCGCTGACCTCCGTCGCTTATCAGGTACGCGAACGGTGTTAGAAAGCGCGTCCGCGAAAATAACGTCAAGGATAAGTAAATAAAGCCTATCAATGACTGCAAATAAATACTATATAACACGCAAATTCATAAAACTGCACATGTGTAGTGTAATTTTCTAGAAAACTTGAGCTGATATTTGACGTAATGCAAGATTAATGTCCAACTTTTGCTGCGAGATAAGATACACTTTTTTTCACTATTCAGCGATAAAGTAGAAATTTGTACCCCCGATGTTAGAGATACGAGTATTTATCATAAATAATCGAGCACATACCTAGCACAACGAGTAAAATGTTTATCCCAGAATGTATTCTTTTTCTTGACTTTATCAGCGTTCAGTACATATCAACCCATTAAACGCGATAAAGCGGTAAAATGGGAATTTTGCTATTATATATTTCGATAAATTATATTCTCATTATTTGTATTGGTGTACACGCAGAAAAATGTCATTCTGTTGTTAAGAAAACGATTTTAGTTTTCCTTCTTTTAAATAATTATTATTATACCCATATAAAGAATATATTTTCTTGTTAATAGGTTTAAAATGCATCCATCATTTATTTGAACCAATAATATTTACTCAAAATAAACTTTTGTGTGTGCATACAGAAAAATACGTACCGTAAATTATTAGAATTAAGTAAATATTACTCATTTCAAATATTTCGTCATAAGCATCAAATATATTCTGAATTCTAGTAACAATTTAATATTTCAATCAAAAATATTAAGTTAAACCAAAAATTTGATTATTAGATAATTTTGACTTTTCTCGATAAAATTTATTTGACAAACCTTGATAGTGAGTTTCTTTAAAATTTGTGATAAATGTATTTTAAGATTATTATCAAGAAAAAATATTCTTTGTTAAAGATAACCGTCACTAAAAAAAAGTAAATTGAAAAGTAATTTTTTATTTTACATTAAGATAACGGTTTCATAGAACTTATCGTATCTTTGTATTGTGCTAACTTGAGATATCCCTCAAGTTTAAGACGTATACATCCGTTACCTTAATGTAAAATAAAAAAAAATAGTTTTACTCACCGATACGATGCGCAGCAGCGGAAATTAAACAGCATCGCAGACTACGTTAATCTGTAAAATACAAAAGTATATCCATTAGGTTAAATATTATAAACGTCTTATATTAGGTACAGGGTATTTAAGTACAGGGGAGACCAGGGCTATTCGTTAGGTGGGGTAATTCGTAAAAATGGAAATATCTTTGTATGGGTATATGTTAAAAATTTACTTTAAATACTGTAAATGCGTCCTAATGTAACGACGTTGCTAATAAAGTTTCGTTGGCGANCGACGACGTCATATTGAAGTCGTGGCAGTAAAAAATGTGTTTTGCGACAGTCGAAGTAATTTCTGACAGTCAGCATTTCTTCAAAATTTAAGTAAGATAAATAAGATTCTTTTTGAAAACTTTGAATGTATCGTGTCCAGTTGAATGTATTTGAAACATTTCGTGTTTACTTTGTGCTGTGTGATGTCTATTTTTGTAGACCATACGCAATAATAACCAGAGTTGACGCCAGAGTTATTAGGAAACACCGAACGTCGAATCGTCGTTCGGACTATTTTTTCTTTTATATTCGCGTTCTATGTATCAAAATACATAACTTAATACTCAACAGGTGTA
>QKQZ01012384.1:0-98851 GCA_003595255.1 Solenopsis fugax | reverse complement strand
GCGCATGCCCCCTACCTTAAAGAACGCACCCCCGCCCGTCGCGTCGCCGCGGGCTCGGCCCCGTGTGCAGCCACCCTCCCCGAAACCGCGTTGACTTCATCTTTTTTGACGAGGAAACCACTACTCTCTTTTCTCGCCTCCCTTGCGCCTCCCTCGTCCCTCATACGTGTGTGTATGTGTATGTATGTGTCCTACAACCCGCCTGTCCTTCTCCACTTACCCCTTTCTATTTGCGTCTCGATCTCCTCTTCCGGTCAATAGCAGGATACACGTCTAAGAATTGTTCTCACAGAGCCATTCTTGGCTCTTCAATTCAATGCATTTTTCTCAACAGTTCTCTCTGAGTTAACGAATAAAATGAATGAAATTAAAAGAAGTTTCTTTCAGAAATCATTTTTGTTCTACCGTGAAAGAAGGATTTTCTTGTTTACTTAAATTAAAGAATAATCTTTGCCTTTCCAGGGTTATATTTCCACATATCAGGCTTTCCACATATTCATTGCATTTATTCTTAATATTTTATTATGCTTAAAAATATTGAAATAAAAACAGTTTATTATTTCATGTGCACGTAATTATTTGTAAGCATGTGTCACATTCGAGTTAATAAAGTTATTGTTACCGTTATTATTTTCTATTCAAACGTGTGTTTAATTTTTTTCAGGTCTGAACATGTTACAAAATTATTCCGTCGCGAAGAAATGACAAGTTGATGCTATAGACTAACAATTTTAGTGTCTTAAAAAAATAGTGAATTAAAATTTAAGCATCACCGTCGAATCGCTCGAAACTTCATATAATTACAGAAATATAAAGATAATTTTAACAAAGTCTGATTTTTTGTTTCAAATCTATACGAGTCGTGTGTATGTATGTGCGTACACCTCTTTTAAAATATTTAACAGAAATGGGGTTTATGGATCGCGTAATTTGTATTTGTTAAGTAATTCTAGCGTCGTATCAGTACATGTCACGGTGCAAATTCGTCGATAAAATACAAAATCATGTTCTTTGGCCAGGTAGTAAAAGATACGGGCGAAAGGTAGAAAATTGCGCGAGGTAATTTCTTGAAAATGTCGTGCGCGGGCGTCCCCCAGAAAAACGTTTTCGTGCTTTCCAGCTTCGAAAAACTGCGCCGCGAGCATCGGCTAGAGCGAGTTTTCATTTTCCATACCATACGTTACCAGTAGGTTACCAGCAAAAATATTCGATTGGACCTAAATTCCGAATTTTTACCGGAAGTAAAACAAACGAGTTGGCCGTTGTCCGATATGGCGCAACAAACATGAGATACACGACCATGTATTTCTTAATTAACGCGCAGCCCTTTAACGACCAATTAAGGAATCATAAATACAAAATAAGAAAATACGAACATAAAATAAGAAATAAATATTTAAAAAATTGTAAATTTATCTATGTAAATGACACAATTTTTTGTAATATTAGCAAAATCAATAAAGTTTCTATACAAAAATTAATAGAGTTTCTATAACGAGACCTTAAGATTAAAATTATTCGCGACATAAAACCATATTTATACATCAGAATTTTCTGTCTGTATTTAAAGCGCTACAATTCTATTCGCGCGACTGAAGAATTGCCAATGCCTTGGCAGTTTCGTTAAGAAAAAAGGGAATTCGATTGCGGATCGGGCATAAAGCTCCGTAGAGCCGCGGCAAACCTTGAGACCTTCGGTATAACTTCTACCACACCCAAGTAATAATGCGATCGTTTCATTTCGATCGCGGCACCGCTGGAACATTTTTCACACCGCCGGCCGTCCCGGCGCGCGTCATAGAGCTCGGGCCAATTCAACCATCGTATTTTATGGACCATTCAAACATCCGGTTCGGGCTTTTCTTTTTTTTTTTTTTCGCCGACCCTTTAATATTTCTTACGATAGTGGCGCTTCTCTCCGTTGCAGGTTTTAGGTCGCTACGTTGTCCTCGGTAACGCGCGATAAACGCCGGCCGGAGATATACGGTGCCTCCGTAGTGTTTTTCTCGGCTTACATCGGACATCGGCGGCACGGGATTATTATTTGTCGCGGTAACGAGAATGAACGACGGTTTCGTTTTATTGTCAATATTCCAGCGCGATCGTGGTAACCGACTCCCACGGTTGCCGAAGACCTCCGAGGACTCGAAAGATTAAAGGAATTTAATACGCCGTCGTTTCCGAATTAATTCAAAATCGGGGGTTCGTTAAATCCGCAATTCCGATTACGGAGACCGCGTGATAGCGTTCCCTGTGCAAAGAAATTCCTCGCTTTGGACGTGTTTTTACGTGGAAATCTTTATGAGAAGGCTATTGATTCGCTCGCTCTGCAGGTACCAGTTGCCTCTTGTATATTTCCACCTTTTCCTCCCGCATTCGCTCTCACCCCTCCTCTCAGCCGGCACGTTTCCTCCCCGATTGACTGTGCCCTTGTTCTCTTTGACTAAATCCCTCCTCCCCTCCCCCCTTCCGATCATTTCACATCGCAAGATTGCAATAAAGTGAATTGTCAAATAGCTCTTTAAATTCATTTGTTGTAACGCCACGATATAAAGTGCATTCTACGTATAGCGCTACTGTTTGTCTCCTATATTTAACGGTTATTTCCCTTGAATTTAGCCTTGCCGTACGAACAAACGTCGCGTCAATGAGAAATATGATAAAACTTAATAGTGAAAAGACGCTTTGCTGCACGATAATCTACGATGTTGCATAAATTGTAAAAGCCAATAAAAAAAATCTGACGCACATCTAATAAACGTACTTATAAATGCAGACTTGCAAATTAGATGCTAATTCTCGTTAAACACTAGTCTTCGAATTCATCCACTACAGTCAAACGTCACTTGCATATAAAATCCAGATAACTCGTTTTTTTTTCTATTTTAATATGCGATCTAAATTTCTCTTACTTTATCAGAAAAATGGATTCAATTGGAAAAAAATAATGTAATTTTATAAAAGTTAAGAAATATTTCTTTTTACAATTATTATTTTTACAATTAAACTGTATTTTTTTCGGTGATGAATAAAAATAACTCTATGTCATTTATATTTACATTATTTGTTTTGAGAAACATTAACAAAATTGCATCATAAAATATCTCTTTTTTTTAATGATAGATTTATTATATATGAAAAAATGATCAATTTTCAATTATTCTTAATTTACAAAAATTAGATACAAGTACGAATAAAAGAGACATCTGCCTCTTTAAGGATTTTTAATCGATTTAAGAAGTTTCACATATTAGTCAACTGAAAATGGCCAAATGGTACTTTAGCCGCCTTTAGGAGTATTTTGTACTTGGGAAACGAGCGCGTTTACTCTCGTTAAAGTGAGTGTCTAGGACTGATTTACCCTCTTTACCCTCGCGTGACACCGACCGGGGCTTCCCAGCTCCTGTGCCTGGAAGGGCACAGGAAGGGTGTAGTAGAAACATTGGGCTCTGAAGTAGGACGTAAAACGAATCGTACGATTTACGAGAGCCTTTCATCCTTCGCAGGACCACGAGAAGAGATTGAAAAGTTCTTTCACGTTAGGATCTCTCTTAGCTTCTCCCTTTCCCACGACTGATTTCGCGCCGATGCGCTACCTCATTAAAATTCTTCGCGATGATCAAATTCATTATCGCGCTATCTCCATTCCGATGTTCCTGTACCAATCTCGAACTCGCGTGTACCTTATGTCATTCAACCAGTTCGTGCACCTCTCGTGGCAACTTTATGATTTAACAGAAAAATCTTTCCTTGTTTCTCTCCGCTTCGAATTTAAATATTACAAGGAATAATTAAATTAATGAAATAATTAATGCGCGTTTTTTTAATTTACGACTTTTCTTGAGGCTTTCATCTTCGATAATTGATAATATCTCAATTTTATCGTTTTTAACAAAGCGACTTGACGAGATATAACGTTAAAATAATTCGATATTTGCACGTTAAAATATGTAACTATATGTGTTCACACATTTTCACTTATCAGAAATTTAGATGACCTTTTTAATAAATATGTGGTTATGAAAATTTATAAATTTGATTTGGAAGAGGAGCCAACAATTGCCGACATGAACAAACTGACTGAATTTCATTATCGCGAATATAATTCGGTAGTTATCCGATTAATGCTGCCATTTATTATTTGCTATCTTGCAAACAGTACGATAAATTTTACATCGAATTTATGTCAGGAAGATTTACAATAGTAACCGGCTCAGCCATTTGTATAGATAATTGATAATAATTGATTGTAAATGTCCACAAAAAAAAACAATTTAATCCTTTAGCGAAAAACGTGTTCAAAAATAGTTAAATTCGGTAAGAACGTAATCGTTAACAGTCGACAATAAAAAATCGGTAATTGTTAATCGAGATCAGCATGATTGATTTACGGATGAGAAAAATTTTCAGAATTCCGGACGTCGTTAAGTTTGGGAAAGGAAGAAGGAAAGGGGCCATATACGTTTCTAGGTCGCGCCATCCTGGTGCATTTAAAGCACCAGGCCAATGCATCAAGGCCGAGATCAATGAGCTCGATCGTTAGTCACATGCCGCGGCGCGGGACGTATTCAAATTAACCGGTTAATGGGAAAGTTCAGGCGGCGGCGTGAGTTTCTAAATCGAAGTGTCGGACTGACTCGAAGACGTTCGCGAAGAGGCGACGACGACGGTGTTACGTCAATGATACTAATGGCCAATTTAGTTCTTTCCTGTAGCCGACGATACGTCGCGCATAAGCCAGCGGGGATTACTCCGCTCGCTGATCAATTTTTTCGTGGAACGCCGTAGGATTTGAGGCTCATTCTCTTCGGCGAGAACGGAACCATCAATCACGCGTCTTTAGAAAGCCCGATTGAACGTCGAAATAAACCGTGATTGACACGCAATAAATATAACAATTGTATTTTTCAGAGACATCGATATATGAAATGTGTACGGCTTTTTTTCAAGAATATAAAGAATAATACGCTTCACTCACGCAGAACAGTCGGTGTCAAATTTATTTGCGTTTTTTTCTGTTCAGAAGTATCTCAAATTCAATTTATATATTTTACATTTCGTATCTTTAATAAATTCGATTATATTATGATTCAAATCGTAGTCGTGTATTAAAGTAAAACGTGTATTAAAGTATATTGATTGAGACAGATGAGGTGAAGCAAAGGAATGGCAAAGTTCAACAATTATAATGTCATCAAATTACCTATTTTATATGAGTCAAGGTGCGCTTACGGTAATGCGCACGCCTGAATTGTTTTACTACTTGACACTCGAGTTGGAAACTTTGGTACGCAAACTATCTATCTTATCACGTTACTGAAAACTATTTGTGCGTGTGTGTGTGTGTGTGTGTGTGTGTGTGTTATCGTCGTACTTTCGTTGTCCTTCGCAGTTTTACAGTCCAAACAAATTTTGCTCTCGTAAAATATTAAAATGCATTATGTATTGTATTAAGAAATAGCAAATAGCTATTATTGTAACCGAAAACTTGCAAAATTAATGCGTTGCAAAATCAATTTACTACGAAAAGAAGACTGTAAATAAAAAATGAAGTTCTCTTTCTCTCTCTTCTTCTCTTTCCGGATCCATTATGCTCATTTTAGTATTCAGAAGCAAGGGGTCGTCGATAAAAAATTTCATCTCAGTTTTGATCGATCTTCCCCAGCGCATTGTCAAATAGACGTTATTCTTTCTCTTTACCGGTGTATAACAGTGAAATGAGGTCGATCGTTTCCTGATCGAACATTTATCGATTCAAGAGTTTCCGTTTATTTTAAAACATCTATCAAGTCTTGATAGACTTATTGGCAATTACGTTGCGAATACTAAAAAAGATCCAAGCATCAACAATAACAATGGCAAGCAAACGTAAATGTAGAAGAGTTAAGTTATCTTTCAATAATCGTATAATACTCGTATGTATCTCGATTTCACGGATCATCAGTGAATGTCTCGTTTACGGTAAGTGCGCAATAATTTCGACCTGTTAAACCAGTAACACGAAAGCTCATTTTACCGTGCTAGTCGTTGAACTGCAGTTACATTCGCGTTCGAACGTTATGAGAGGAATCGTGGCAGTTTTCGTGCGATTTGCACGATAGGTGGTGCACACACAAAGAGACGCCTGACGCGAGCACTTCGCAACACGCTGCATAGACCCCAATCGAGCAACCGTGTCGCATGTCTGGGGTCCCGGGCGTTCTCATGCTTCCATTGTAATTCGAAGTCCTACTGGTTGGCGCGGCACGGCGGTATGGGGCAGCAGACGTCGAGCATTAACCCGGCCGCAATGCAAAGGACGGCCGCGCACCGCGCTCTCTCTCTCTCTCTCTCCCGTCGCATCGTGGGCCCGGCAATCGAAATCCGCGGGTGCGGAATCTCGCAGGGTAACATCCCAGCCTCGTTCACTTCGGAACGAGTTTAGATTATTGCGGGTTTAACAGCGCGGTCGCATACCGCGTTGGTATGCCGCCCCGGCGGTGAGCGCGCGTCGCGCCGTATTGCGATAACTGCAAAATTATGCCTTACGATTCGCAATTAAACTCGGACGCCGTCGCGGAAGTGCACGTTTAACGCAATATCGTCACCGCTTCTCCTCCCCCCTCCCCCCGCGCATTACGACGCCAATCGATGCCGACTAATTAAATACGACGGCCGGCGCGTATTGATAACGCTATTTAATAATTAAACATTTCCCCATTACACATAACGCGCGCCATATAATGTTTCGACCGTAATACCGCGTGCAATAAAATGCAAATATTTAGCACCAATTTGCACCATTTACAGCGCGTGGCACAATTGAAATAGAATTCCCTTATATACCAGATGCCGAATATGTACACAATCCTTTCAAATTTTCCTTGCACGTGCGATACATAAAACATATATAAACTCGTAAAACTGCATGTTGAATTTCTTTGCCCTAAATAACACTCCAACTTCAATAGTGTAACCACTCAAGAACACAACTTGCAAGTTCAAACCCTGGTAATTTTATAACTGATACGAATTAAACTTCTTAAACTTTGCCACTTAGCCTACATAAAATCTGCACGACCGACTTTTGCCGCTCGACCTATCGACGATCTTGCGTTTTCGAAAACATTGTACAATAAATGATCAGTGAATTAAGATACAAAAATCTCATGTGTCAATTTAAATTAATATCAATTATCTCAACGAACCAATATTTGTATAAATAAATTTGTATAAATATATTTGTATAAATAACTTCATAATTTAATTAATAATAAATTCAACGCATTATATGCATTTATTTCATTAAAATTGATAAATAAAATTAAACCCTCTTTTTGAAAAGAAGCGAGGCAAGGAAATAAGATGTGAAGTGACACCCCACTAATGCGAGTAAATGAAGCGTGATCTCGTTTATGAGATTGCAAATAATGCCCAGATCAGCCACCACTTGGAGGGCCGGCGACGGAATATTTATGCCCGTGACGGGGGATTGCGCGCGGCGGCGACAACGCGCGTCGGATAAAGGGGTAAAAATGCTCCCGCGACATGGCAGACACCGTAAACAGAAATTTATTAACGACCCGGCACCATCCGAAAGAACGACCCCCGGTCGACTCGGCCTGCTTTCCCGAGTTTATCAGTATTAAGGATCGGCCTCGGGCTCGGGCTCGGGCTCGGGCTCGGCGCTATCCGAAGATTGACGTATTTCGCGGAGAATTAGCAGTATACGGCGCGCGCACATATACATACACACATACATGTACACCCAGGTATCCCTGGCATCAGAATTATTGACACGATGATAACATAAACGGTGTGCAGCGACTTTACATCAGAATGGCGGATCTTACTCCCCCGATACGACTGTGAACTGAAAATGTCAGCTTCAACATGCAGCTCCGATTTTTATCCGTTGACAAAGGGATTTGCGAACTGTCAAAACTTTGTGATCTTTGACATATTAGTATAGCGTAGCATCGTGCGCACGTTGTACATATTTAATAAATAAAATTATCCTCGTTTACGTTTAATTGGAGCGTCCACTTCACTGAATTGCACTCATCCATATTTAAATTTTTTGCAAAAAAAAAGGAAGCATCTAAATGTTAAAAAANAAACACATATCCATGAATAACGATTCAGGTAACGTTATAATCGAGTTTTCGTCTCTCGTATATTTGAGAAACGAGCGCGGGCGTATCACGACTCCGGCAATTATCATCGAGACAGAACGCTAAACTGTAATGTAAGCATAATATTTTCGTTACCTCGAAATTCTCTCACAAGCGGTGCCTCTCGCAATCGTTAATTAGCAATTTTCATAGGTACGGATCGCGGGTTTTCAGTTTCTGACGCGAAATTAATCATGCGGCTCTCCTCGCGCGTACGTGCGCACGGCGGAAGTGCAGCGCGCCTATAAAACATGCGGGCGTTCATTAACGCCCGCGTGATCCCACGAGAAAAGCGCAGATATTAAAATGTACGATATTAAAGGTGACGTGCGCGTCTTCCATCGGACATGGGAATGAGATAATGCAGCGCTGTAAAACGCTGTATTATAACGCGGGACTTGGCCGGGCCTGGCTATCGCGGCTACGTGGCGGGACCGAAGTTTTGATGAAACTCGTAACCGCATTGGCAAAGGACCCTTTGAAGCGGAGGACATCGTCACTCGAAACTGCAACGTGGCTTGATCGATGAAAGGCTAAACGCGCGGGAGACATTAATGCAGTATGCAAGCGAGCGTGGAGATATTCAGAGCTTTACAACGCGCCTCCTAACGACGTAATCGCTCGTTTCTTCCTTTTCTTTTTGTCTTCGCGCGCGCGCTCGCGCGTTCGTTCTTTCTTTTATATTTTCTTCTATTTTTTTTCTTTTTTTTTTAAAGCAGCGCATCACGATACGACCCGGGGCGTTACCGTAAAGCAGGAACGCGCGAGTGACCGCCGATGAAAATAGCAACGTTTAGTATGCAAATGTCTAATTTCCTAAAATGGATCGTCGTATCGCACGATTGCATCTTTCGTGGAAAGGACGAACTTTAATGGCGTCCCCTATTCCAACTTGCACTGATAACTGGACGGTATTAGGCGGAACAAACGTGCACTATTTCAGGGATGGAAAGTAACAAGTTACAACTACGCCGTTATCATTATCGTTACATTTTATATTACCGATTTGCTAAGGAATTATTTTTTCATAACGGTAACGGTAAGTGGCTATTCCAAGATTGGAATAGTCACTTTTGACAAGTAACTCGTTACCATTGCAATTATGAAAAATTGTGTGACGTTATTGCTAAATCGTTATTCTAAAAAAGTAAAAGTAACGGTGACGCGTTACTTGTAACGCATTACTTTTCATTCCTGTACAATTTTATGATAGTATTATAAATTCACGCAATGTAGCGAAATATTTTTTAACAATATCGATAAATTCTTTTCAAGTACGAATCTATGGTTAAATAAAGGGCTATCTGATCATTTTATATGGTCCAATAATCTACTGATCAAATAAAGAGTAACGTTCATAAAAATATTACCTCTTTTAAAGTTTTCATTTTAATAAAAGCTTTTGTAGAAAAAGGAGGACATTTATATAATGCATGTTGATGTACAGTGAATATTTAATGTAATTGAAGCATTCCAGTTATCTAAATGTAAATATATATATTAACCATAATTTTAAATTTTTTCTAAATTTGGACAAATTAGAGAAAAAGAACTGTGTAACTTTTCAATGTAAATGTATAATTTTTTATTGTATAAAGCTATGAAATTGACAAAACAATTGTCAACTTCGTGTACGCGCGTGCGTGAGTATGCCATACATGTAGATATTCAGAAGAATTATGAAATTATCTTCCATTAAAAATGGATACGTTGCGAATTGAAAACAACCCCATCCAATTGAAAACATTCCAATTTATTGAGCACTGACAGATGACATTTCATCACACTCGTATTTTTTGCGGATGTGTCCAGTTACAAACGTACAGGAAAAAAATTTCAATATTATAAAACATTGTAACAAAAGTTTACTATTGAGCCAAGGCCAAATCCATCAAACGTAACTTTATCAAAACAGTTCCATCTTTAAACCTCATCTAAAAGTGAGGATTTCCGTTTCAAATGGTTTTCCAATATTTTCATTTTTGAAGAATCCTGCTCGCTTTCGTAGTCGCGGCATTTTAAGATGGAATCTCGCGGAGATCCGACAGATGCACCGATTTTAGAACAATAGAGTCAACACAATTTGTTACGTAAGAAACAGACAGAGCACTTTTTAATTTCTTTCCCTCTAATCAATACCAATATCAAAAAACATCATTGCAGTCAATCTAATAACGCAAAAATTGTCAATCCTTAAGCAATCGAAAACGATTTAAACTGTTTTAATCCTACTATTCTGTTCGAATTTATTTTATACGATCATATCAAGTTAATATTATCAAAAAGCTCTAAACTAAAATAAAAAATAAAAAATTTTCACAGAAGAGAGATTTTAATAGTCGAGATCAACAAATGTCAGAAAAAAATTTTTTCAATAAAATGTTACAAAATAAAATACATTTGGGTTATATAGATCCGAACAGAAGCAGGATTAACTTTAACAAAAAATTGAGAACTATATTTTTAAAAAATATATATACATAGGCATTTTGAGACTAATTGGTTATTTTATTTTCTGCCAATTTTGATTTAAGAATATTCTTCGAATATGCTGTGTATTGTATTCATATTAGTCTTATGTTGTGAACATGAATACTAAGTTCTTCAGTGCTCTTGAGAAAGCACTTAAATTCAGAAATTAGTTCTTCGAAAATGTATTACACTCCATCCAGTTTGGATGTTCAGCCTTCGAGAGAGAGAGAGAGAGAGAGAGAGAAAGAGAGATGCATATGCATTTAATTATACACTCGCTCGTCCGGACTTTTGCCCAGTTATGCGAGGGGAGAAAAATCCTTTCCCGTCTCTTCATCCGTTTTTCGTTTGAGCGTTTCAGCGTTTCTCCGGCGTAGAAACCTAAAATCCGTCTCTCGCGCATTCGCGTTCGCGCCCGTCCTTCAACTTTCCGCATTACGTTTAACTCAAAATGCACCGCTCATATCTAGCCGCGCCCCTCTTCGGAGTTCGCGAACTTTGCATAGTTTATACAAAGCCGCGAGCGATCAAAGTTTCAAAACCGGAGTCGAAGAAACGCGTCGCGAGATTTCCATTCCGATAAGCGCCGCCGACACGTCCGGCGTTCTTGCCACCGGGAACCAACCCTTCGCGTCCACGAGAAGAGCGATGAAGAAGCGAAATTGTCGTCCATCTGCGCCACACACACGTACATGTACATAATACTAAAAACTACTGAGGCAGAGTCTTCCAAAAGCGGAATGCGCCAAGAATTCCTGAAAATGGGAGGGACTCCTTCGAGAGAGATTTCGCGCAAGTCGCGTGTCTGCGTAAATGGCTCCGACTCTTACGCCTCTCTCTCTCTCTCTCTCTCTCTCCGTGTCGTTCGCTCGCTCGTACACCGACAACCTCGTCGGCACACGAGAGGCACAAATTTATGCGGTAACACAACCACAGAAGGATACCACGCTAAGGAATCTTGTCTTGGAATTCGCTCCGAAACGGGAACCACTCCTAATTTCATCCACTGCCGAAATAATGGCGTCGCGGGCACGTTCTCATTCTGTCGTGTTACGAGAATGTGTTCGCGTTCTCGCATAGTGATTTTCATGTAAACACGTAATTACTGTATATTCAAGAAGAATATGCAAAGTACCTGCATTATTATTTCCAATTGCTACTAGGAAAATCAAGTAGGGTAAGGTTGCCGAAATAGCATCATTTTTGATATAAAAGCTTATAAATAAGAAATTATGAGGAATATTTTTAATTTTCTTACGTCTTAATAAAGTACAACATTTCTCCTTATTAATTTTTTTCAGAATTTTTTGTATTGTCATAAATTTTTAAATGACGATTTTCAAGAAGCCTTCAAATAGTGCGATTTAGGCAACCGGTCGCCTAAATCGCACCACAGGTTAATATTATTCTTCCTGAGATAAAGCGATACTTTTTCTGCTAGATTCTTTCTTCTCGAGCAAAAATGTATTAGATAAACATAATTTTATTAATATTGGAGATAAATATCGCAAACTAAATATAATTTCCGTCAATGTCATCATTTCGATAATTTTTTAATAATATTGCAATAACATTGCTACATGACGACAATATTGTTACAATGTACTCTGTAGAATTATATTTGATTTTATATATATAACCACGATCAAAGCAATAGTGCGATTTAGGAAACTAAGACATGGTGCGTTTTAGGAGACTAAAGCATTTTGTAAAACTTTATTTATTTAATTTACAAATAAGAACAATGTTATTTGAACTTTGTTATTCTAATTTTAATAATATTGTAATCATTACAAATTATCAAAATTTAGATTATTTATTTTATCTTTTTTGTAATCAAGCTACGAAATATGTTGAAAAATAGCAGCGAAGTTTAACTTACGATACGATACGATTTTTCGTATACGATTATCCTATAAATATTATTAACAAAATTTCTATTGTTCTTAACATGTTGAGTTCAATGAAGGATGATGATATTATATAGTTCCCAAATAATCCCACAAAGAGTGTATGAGTGCTGTGGTTGAATTTATACGCGAGGTGATGCGATTTAGGAACCGGTGCGATCGGCAACCTTACCCTATGTAATTTACAGAAGTAATTAAAAAAATAATTAAAAGAATAATTTTAAGAAATGCTTCTAAATTAAACTCTATCAGAATAAAATTGTGAATATAAATAACTCGTTTCGCCAGAGAACGATGCATAGGTTTCTTTAAGTTATTTTAAAAGAAACTGACTTTAAAAAATATCAAAGGATACTTGCAAATTCGCTAGTCCCTAAAGCCGTATGTGCATGGTCCTTACTAGACTCTAGTTGTTCCTTTTGCGCTCGAGGAACCAATCGCCCCGTGCTTCGCAGCTTTCAAAAATCGCAAGTTTTCCGCGAGTTTTCTATACAAGCTAAAATCGGAAAGCCGAATCGTGTGGTTCAGGATCCGAGATCTGCAGGTAAGCCACATTCGATTTTCGACTAAACGACGATTCGAGATCTCTCGAGTTACAGTCGACTCCGGAAGGCCACCCCGCAATAATAGACTTTATCCATGTTTCAAGCGGCGTAACGCCGTACAGCGTAAACGGCAAATGGACAGGTAGACGGCGACGAGAGTTGCAGGACTCTCGTCCGAAGTTTGAGAGGAGAACTTTCTCCCGCTTAAGCGCGCGCCTCTTGTGATCGTTAAATCGCACCGCCGCGCACCGCCGCGCGCCGCCGCGTGTTCCCGCTCGTATTTCCAGCAGCGGGAACCGTAACTGTATCGGGGATTTACAGAATCTATCGCTACGTGCGTCACGCTACGCCCCCGATACGAGGAATTCTTTCCCGCCACGTTTCCTACGCTCCTCGATGTGTATACGAAGGCGATAAAGTTTTAAGGGTGACTTTAAAGTCTGGCTCGCGTAGCTATTCCGCTCTCGAGCTTACAAAACCGCAACGATGAACTGCCGTCGGTAAAAAAATAAACATGCCGAGGCTAATCTTCCGGCGTAGTAACTTCTTACTAAAAGCCAACTCGCAAACGTCTTAAATTGTCGAAGACAAAATACGTGCCTATTTTATGCAAATCAAATTATCGAAATAAATTATAATGTGTACACTGAGAAAAAAATTGTAGTGATGGCAACTATAAGGGGACAACCATACAAATTTTGTTAATAGAATTATAATATATATAATAGTTAAGTGAACTATGTTATAGTTATTGCAACTAAATTAATGGTTAAGAAAACTAATAAAAAATAGTTGTAATTACTATATTATATAGTACTATGTTATATAGTTCACTTAACTATTATATATATTATAATTCTTTTTATATGGTTGTCCCCTTATAGTTGACACAACTACAATTTTTTCTCTCAGTGCATAAGTTACGATAATATGACTGTTGTTTCTTAGATAATATTTATATAATTGGATCGCTCTATTAATTGCGAACATTTAAATTATGATATTCTTTAAGAGACGTATGTGAAAGTAGTATAACCATACGATTATTCAAACATTCATTCGCAATAATGGCAACATTAAAGTAAATCACTTTAATTTTCCGTGTACACGTAATTACTGAAAGTGAATATTCCTATCGTGTATCACGAAAGCAAAACATCGACGAGATGGACCGTCTAGATCTGCAAGAATTAATTGCGCAAATAAAATTAGCATTAGAGCTAAGAGATCCCGCTCGCGGACTCGCCCGGCCGAATTATTAATAGCGGACAATTTTTAGTCCGGCGCTGCGCCTCGGCGCGACTACGAATGCTAGTGCAGCGGCATTTTATATCAATAAAGTCCTTTCGGTGTCACAAATCCTGAGAATGCGCTCGCTAGCGCGTTACCGCGAAAAAATCGCGCATTTCCATTGTCTCCCACTCCCCCGAGCCGCGAGAATTTACACGTCCTGCGCTCCGGCAGGAAAACATGCCTAGCCTTAACGGTGGCGTCGTGCCAACGCGATTAATAATCCCCTCGTTAATGCGGATTAAATATATCACGTTGTAAATTGCACAGGCTTAAGGGAAAACGGCGATGATCGACGAACGTTTTGCGCCATACGTACATAACGCCGGTAACAAATCAAAACGGATCTGCGAGCGGGAACAGCGCTACCCGACGCCGTCTCGCGAGGGGAATGTAATAAACCCTCTAAACGGGATTTGAATAATTTTTGTCCCGTATCATGGGGTGCGAGCAGAAAACGCGGCGACGGCGGTTTCGCCGCAAGGTGATAAATTATTCTTCGGAATATCGAGCGGCCTCGATGACGCCCTATTGTGCCGCATGACAATCGCGCCAGAAATTCTCCCCGTTACACGTAGAAATCACCTCTTAATCTTTACACGTGAATTGCTTATTTTGCGTGCGCACAAAGTTACAGTCAAAATTCTACGTGTCAAAATTGAACTGCATGGAATAGCGTGAATGTGCAACGATGCAATTCTTTTCTCTTCTTTAATAAAACAGCTATTATCGAGTAGGCAATTTCGCTAATGTTTCTTTGCTTTTGCCAAAAATGTGGCCATAGTATTGAATGATTGTTACACGGAAAGAACAATTTTACTGTAGTATCTAAAAATTTAGCTAGATACAGATGAGAAAAAAATTGTATGTTGGACTGTCAAAATTATTATGTAAAGCATTTAAGCATGATCCTGCTGTAAAAAATTTTGACATTCTAACAATTAGCTTAAACGTCCAATATAAATTTTTTAACGGTTCAACATAATTATGTTTAGATCTGTATTTCAGCAAAATTGTTCTTTCCATGTACAGTCTGTTAATACAGACATTTATCAAATATTTTATATATATCAGAATTTTAAAGAGGAATTCTCATGGCGGTATAAAAACACGTGTACAAGTTTATCAGTGTATACGTATATGTAGGTGGAATTTTCGAACGGACCGCGTCGACCGCGACACGGTGGTCTGCAAAAGGCGATTTAATCAAGCTTTCATAGGGCTGCGTTACACATGAGTGCCTGGATAATAATAACGGATATTGTAACTATTAATAAGGATGTTGTTAGCGGTTCACCACACGACTCACAATAGCCTGTCAATATATAATTAACCGTTAAAAATTTTGATGGTACATTCGAGTTTAACAAGTTCTTATCGTAATTTTTACTGTCCACGCAACGTAACGGAAGTATTTTCGCAGTCATTTATGAATATATAGGGAAGAATAGTCCAAATTGGATCTGTTCCAAATAGGATCTTCTGAATTTAAATGAATACGGTTAAGCAGATCTATTTGTCATTTATTATATAATGTAAATTCATTAAAAAAAAATCGAACGTGTGACAACAGTTTCACACAGTAGGACAGTTCTCTATTAAAATTTTAAAATCTTGAAAAAAGTTTAAAATTTTATCAAACAATCGACAAAAATAAAAGTGTCCGATTTGGAATAGGAAGTGGTCAGATTTGGAACTAATGGCTTCAAATCGGACCGGAAATGACGTATTTTTATTTTACACTATACGAGTTTAATGCACGTGAAAGATACGTCAAAATGGTCTTCGGCAAAAATAAAGAAAATTTAATTATCTTTCTTCCAACTGTACTTTCAACTTAAGGTACGGATTTCATTTGCATCTTAAAGAGAGCAAAAACTGTGAATAGATCTGATTTGGACCTCTCTCCTCTTTTTATTGAAAAAGATCTGAAAATATCGAATAGTGTACTACTAAATTGGCTAAATTAATTACGAACGCCATATTTGTATTTAGAAAATTAAAATTTGTTTATTGTATTCTTATCTCGTTATCACATAAGAAATATTAACATTTTTATATAAAATAATTTCTATATCAATTTTTTATAATGCAATAATTATATAATTATCCGATAATAATCAATTAAAAAAGATATTATTTTAAGATGTATAATTAAACCTATTACAAAGTATAATTTAATATTTTTCCCAAAAAGTAAATAACAAATCCTAATTAATATCTTTAGATTACAATCATAAATTAATCAACGTCCTACTGTAATAAAAGATATTAAATTTTGTATCAAATAGATCTAATATTCTTTTTATCTGAAATAGGATACAATGGCTTTTGAAAGTCACTTTCATAAGACGGTGAAGGGACATTGTATACGGCGCGCGTAATAGAGTTTTTTATTCGCGTGAGCCATTTTTATCGTACATATAAGTTTGTTTAATATAGGACGACATTAGCTTGATGTCATGGTATACTGTATATCGTGGACAGAAGGCTGTGATTGCTCATAACAACGTGAAAGACTTGTTTTCTGTTTATGAAGCGCTTCCCCCTTTCGCAAAAAAAGGTGTTAGATTTACGCGATAACCTTGATTTATCTCGTTGGAAATAGAGGCATGCTACGCTCTTCTCTTATCACAGAAGCAAATTATTGCCGCGACGTAATTGTTATATCTAATTATGCAGCGTAATTAGCTCTGCGCAAATCAATTACTATCCAGGAAGGGAAAGTCTCGCATAGCAATTCATCTTGCACGGTGTTACTGCTCTAACCTACGAAATAAATACCACGAAATACTATATCCATGTTTTCATTTAATTCGTTGTTCAAAAGACATTTGTAATATTTATAGCACTAATTAAGTAATGCAATTTGTAAATTTATTTATTCATACGAACTATAATAAATATATATGTATATACATACCTTAATAATATAACTTTATTATGTTTTTAAACATTTCTTACGTGGAAAGAATAATTTTACTGAAGTACCTACAAATTTAGCTAGATTTAAAATAATGTTGTTAGACCGTCAAAATAATGATGTAGGACACTCAAGCTTGATAAGCAATACTGCAAAAAGTTTTGATATTCTAGCAATTAGCTTAAATATCCTAATTATTTTGATGATCTAATAAACATACAAATTTGTATCTAATTAAATTTCTAATATTTTAGCAAAACTGTTCTTTCCGTGCATCACTTTTTCAACATTTGTCATCTGTCATATTAAAAAATTAGAACATCTTGTATTTTTATGAATTGATAAATAATTCGGATACATTAAAATATTAAATCACGTTTACGTCAAATGTTCATATTTTAGTAACTTAGCAATCTTTAACAAGCGACATTCCAACATTGTTTTAAATTCCTAAATTCTTTGTACGTTCTCTGAAAATAAAGCGCGTTTCACTAACCTAAATATGTTGCTAATTTAAGCCTGAATAGCTGGACCGTAATATGTCGTTCTGTTTGTATCTATTTGTAGGTATATTCCGAAACTGCTAAATGCAGCATTCACGCATTATTACAAGATTTTTTATTGCCAGATTAAGAACTGTGACATTTATACTATTTTTGTGAAACATTTGAGAAAAAGTCTGTGAAGAATGAAATAAAAGGATATAAATACACAAAAATATATTTTAGGCAATTTCATAATTGCATCACTAATTATTATTATATGCAATTAATAATTTAGCTCTAATCCATAAACTCAAGCATGTTTTTGATAAGTTTTGTAAAACACGATTTATGCTTTCTCTTTTAATCCAAGAAAAGGTGTAAATCTTTTACAGTTTTAATTTCAGACATTTTATTCTCTTGCGTGTTAAAAATATAAAATTTCTCCCACCGTATTATATTTGTGTTGTTCTTTCCTCAAAAGATAAAACGTGTGTGTTATACCGAAAACCGAGCTATTTTTATCATATTTTAAATTTATGTGTTTTTCTCGTTTTTTGAAATCAACAAAAGCATTATAGGATAAAAGCAGTAATATGAAATACCCAATAGTTTTTAAATTATTTTTAAACATTATTCCACTACACACAAATGAATATTGAGACTTTAATTTATGTAGAACTCTTAAGAAACTATAGCTATAATGTAGAATTAATAAAAATCTCCAACATTTAAGTCCACTTTTAATATTAACAAAAAAATAAAAAGCGTAAAAATGGCAGTCTAAAAAATCGAATCAAAATCATGTTCTATAACAACTTTCAGCGATTGCCACTTGAATACAGTTGTTTATTTTTATTACTGTTGAATACAGTTCTTTCTTTAAAAAAATAAGCCTCTATTCCATATTAGTACCTTGTTCCATAATATTTATCTTTATCCTATATATCTGACTTTTTGTCAATTTGACTCTATAATGTTTACAAAAAGCATCAATTTTGTCAAATATTGACTCATTAAGCGAGTAAAGCTACGACGAATTTTAAATAAATAAATAAATTTCTAGTCGCCTGGTGAATGACTGTAAAGTTGCCGAACACAACTCCATAACGAAGTATTCGTTGAGACAGAAAGCGGGGAGGCTTTTTTGGGCTGTTGCTCGGCTAAAATGAAAGTTTCGCAATTGGCTCAAGTGCCATTCGTATGTTAATTCGATTGAAGTTCGGTTAGCGTTGCTCTGCCTTCGGCCAAGTCCGGCCCGGAGAGCGCATTAATATCCCTTCGCGTTTTCGCGTAATGCCCGAACCATTCCTCGCAGTATTCGCGAAACTTTTTTTCTCCTTCTACACTCAATTCCCCTCTCTCCTATCTCGTTGTGATCTCTGGCAATTCGTTTCAAACTCGTTGCGCGCTCCCATTATCTATATCGCAACCCGCTATTTTACATTAATGCGTAAACATCATCCAGACATTTTTCACGCAAGCCCGTTCTGTCTGCTCGGCCTATCTCGTCCGCGAATTATGTCTCGCCTCGCTAATGAACTACGATTAATTATTTTTATGTTTCCACATGTCAATCTACTATTATTTTGTGCCGTAGAAATTACTGATTATACTGGTTGATAATCATTGACTCATAATATAGTTGTACGAACTATTCGAAATTTTCGAATCTAAAAGATCCGAATACAAACCACATATGTACCATATATCGACACTTTTTTATAAAATCATATGTAAAATAACTTTATATATTTTATAATCAATATTATTTTTTTTATCCTTATAGAAACATTTTCTTACTATCTGTAAATTAAAATTCAATCTAACAATAATTATGTTGTTAATTAACAATTGTTTCAACGATTTAATTTGATTCGATTCGAGTAAAATTTTGTCGACTTAGATTCAAACAAAGAAATAAAATTCGATTTGGCATCAAAAAACTTTGATTCAAACATCTCTAGTTCGTAATAGAGAATGATCACATTTCGAGGAATATTATTCGGCTCGTGCCATTGCCTGCTCATTGGAATGTGTCGCACGAAATGATAACACGGTGAGCTTAAGTACGCATTGGTACACTAGATGTCACAAAAACGAATATTAACAACTCGCGCCGACTGACTTTTTTCAATCCAAAATGTTTAACATTTTATAAGATAACTCCACGTTTAATATTCTGCTCTTTACATTACAAATAAGTTTCGAAATGAACTATTATCGTGCATAATGTTTAATGTACATTTGAGGAATAAAGCTTGCCTTCTTTTGACCAAGAAAGTAATTATTTCGCAGAGGAGCTCTACGGAATTCGTGACTATTTTATCAAGAGTAACGTCTGCTTCTAATTGCAGCCGCCTAATCCTTAAATGAAGAGAATACTTTACAGAATACGTTACAGAACGATATTCCCCTCTTTTTTCTCTCTTTCTTTCTTTGTCTCTCATATTTCACACATAATGACAAATTAAAAGTACGTTAAACCGTAAATAAATTTTTATCAAATTATATAGTTATCTTATACATAAAAAATTGAAGAGATCAAAATTAAGGACAGAGAGATTAAAATGCTAAACAACATGGATATAATTGAAGCTACCACATTCTCGCAATGCAATTGTACTCGTATTTAAAATGCCTTTCCATTTTTGATATAGAGCAAAAGTTTATGTTTTAATTTGTGTCATAATTTTCCGACAATCCGAGGAGATTATTAAGTCAGCACCTGCCAATGGGAAATCACCATGAATTAAGAGGTTTTATCGGTGGAAAGGAAACTTTTCCAATAACCAACGCGCCGCGCCGTGTCGGTTCGAACTTCCGCGAAAGGACGGCACGCGTACGAAAACGTTTTTCTCTCTCTCTCTCTCTCTCATTACGACGCTCCATCTTTATTACCGCAACATTGTATATTTCAAGTGTTTCACCGCCCCTGTTATTCCTGTAACAGCGAATCGGCAAATCCGCTCAATCGTACTTCCGATTCGCGGAACTCCCGCGAGGGAGGGGGAAAAACTTTTCCAATAAGTTTCGTCACGCGATATCGAGCTTACCGGAACCGTGGGAACGAAGTCTCAATGAGTGGCCGAGAGTGGCTTCCACTTTCCACTTGCGTGCTGATAAATCTCCGCGGGTCAGTTCCGGCGTCATCATCATTATCCATTGAAGCTGAGGGATTATATCGCACGCTGCATTCCCGAATACGATTCTCGCTCGCGTCTCACTGTCCCAGATCTATCCTGCAAAAAGATTATTGAACCGCTACATTAAGGATGTGTTTCAAAAAATCCTTCCTAGATAATATAGTCGTTGCATTTAAATTGTACATAAATATTTATAATAAAATTATGTAAATATCTCTTCGGCAGTACATCTCTTCGAAAAAAGAATCGATAAGGCGTCTCTATTTTATTTATATTCAAATTTTAATCAACCGTGAAAGCTCTCTTAGTTAAGAAAAATAATGAGTACGCAAGGCACTGCTTCCTATACCGCAACTATATCACTCACGTTAATTATTTATCGCTCCGCGATATCGTCGGTTTATGCGCTCAACTTTATGCATCAATAACGAATCGTCAACTTGGCGACAGCACGGCGAAAATAAAGAGCATCCAGTGTGAGGCGCCGAGGAGGGTAAGACTCATTTCGCCGGAAACGCAAACTTTCCTCGACGCGCGCAACGGTTACCTAAAGTAAAGTTCCGTGAATTTCTCCGTCGCCCGCGACGAGACAAAGCGTCCAATAATGACTCACTTTGACTGCAAGTATGTCGCACATCGAGACGCAACTCGCGTCTCCACAGTTAAACAGTTGCCTCGTTTGCAACGCTGTTCGGACGCGACGTGCGCCCGATCGATTCTCCTTTGAGCGAGCACCCGTAAGACGTATGGCATACCGTAAATCATTGGAGCTAATGTAACATCCGGAAGTATCGTTTACGGTACAGCGCTGACTCGGGAACCCTTAACGAGCAACAGTAATAAAAATAACGCCTGAATATTCTTGGCGAGAGTCAACTATAATATAATGGCACGGCGATGAAAATGCAGTTTCTGCATTAATAATGTAATCTGATGTTTAATATCCATTTTTTTTTATACAAGTATCCCTCCATTTATGACGAGGTTGCGTTCCGAGAACTTTGGTCGTAAATCAAATTGATCGTAAGTCGAACAGCATTATATTTTATATAAATAAAACGTTATTTATACAAAAGAATTAGTTTATTATTAAAAACAGTTACCTCTATTTAATGACAAAATAAATTTTTTTTAAAGAAGTACATTTCTTAATATAACATTTGTTAAATAATACAAAATTAATATTTAGCTTAAACTCATTAATATTTAGCTTAATTTCAACAAGTGATTAAAAAACAATACTACTTTCTTTTTAAAAGTATAACTCTTGATATAATATTTAATACTATAAAATTAATATTAATTTTGAATCACTGATTAACGAGTATTTACATCAACTACATTAAAATCTACTTTGTCATAATTTTTAATCAGTAAAATACCAATCGTAAATACGAAAATTCATAAACAGAATAGTTTTTATTATGTATTCAGATGTATCTTTAAATGCATATTATTAGATTTTTATCACTATAAGCAAATCTTTCACTATAAGAAAGCGAATCGCAAAATCTCTCATCTCTCATCTCTAACATACAAAGAATAACAACGTAACGAGGGATCTTAAATTATCGAGTATCATGTTTAATCCAGGCGAGTAAACTACAAGTTTTTTGAGAGAACGTTAATAAAACGGAACGGAAGTTAAATAAACAAAATTAATTACACAAATCACAGGTATAATATCAAGAACTCCGTAATCTCGCGATAGACGTCGAAAGGACTATTACTCGAGATAATTTACGCGAAGTAAATATTTCAATCGAATGTAATAACGACTGTTGCAAACCCGCGTATATATGTGCCTCCCAATCGTATGCAAACGATACGATTCAGTATTATTGCGAACAGTAACATTTTTTACACCTATTTATCGCGGATGCACTCGCTGTACGCTGTGTTGTGTGTGTTACCAGATGTTACCGTTTACGTGTCAGTACTGCCGATCGTTAAAACACTCGTCGGGGACGACTCGCTCGGTGAAACCAGCTTCCGAATTTAGTGCGGGAAACCTCCCTATGCTGAATGATCGATTAGAACAAGTTACACCATTTAGAAATCAAATTATTTCGTTCGACGCTGCTATCGACAGATCAGAGATACAGAGAGTTCAAATTACGAGAAAATTATAGAAGTAAACGATAAAGCAATTAATGAACTAAATAATTCAATAAGAAATTGAATTTCGTGCGTCGAATACTATCGACACATGTTATTGCGCGATTAAGGATACTTTTAATATCGGTCTTTACCATTCATTTCGAAAATATTTCTCGCAAAACGGATTTCTTCAATTTCCGTTTTTACTGCATAAGGAAACGTGCGCGTAAAAGCTAGAAACGTTTAGCTTTTTTATTATCCGATTATTGCAGCACGCGAGATTCATGATACCGCTCGTAAGGACAGCACGGATCGTTCCATCCGTTTACAAGCCGTAGATACCACCAAAGTGGAGCCATCGAAATTATCGTGTGCATACGTGCATGCGTTCCCATACTGCGAAACGCAAGCGTGTGCACGCACGCAGAGAAGCGCGCCGGTACATTAGCAGTCACTGATGTATGCCGCAGCATGCACGCTGGATTAGATCCAACGTAGTTTGGCACATCGGTCATACATAACCATCCTCGTAGTTTCATACATACTCGGCATTGTTGGCAATGACTTACAAGTTGGCGAACTCCGCGAACTCCGATCTTGCCGAAAATAGCTGACGCATACACTTAATTTTAAATTTACGATCTAAAATGAAGACTTACATATCTTTAGCTTAAAATATTTGCAGTTCACTTCCTACTCTCTAAATCGGAATCAGTATTATTCATTGAAAGACAGTGAATAAACTGATTTCAGTGATATAACTATATCAATCAGTGATAGGGGAGAGTTGCCAAATGCATACTACTTAAGCTATTTTTTATTATATTTCGCATTTGGCGCTATTTTGGATGCAAATTAAAGTTCGAAATTTTAACTTTATGTTTCAGTCATTTATTATATGTTAAACTTTTTAATGATGATAAATTAATTTGTTATAAGCTTTTTTGTAACATACTGCGAAAGGCTTGATTTAGAAAACCAATCGCCTAAAGCGTACCTGTGGTCTCTTAAATCGTATCGTCTTCAAAAATATAGAATTTATGAATTAAAGTAATTAAAAATATAAGAAACCATTGACAACTGTTTATTTTATTAATAATTTATCGAAAAAGCAATAAAATATTCAATAATTAATAAATGACAATAATGAAGAGTTAAGAACATGGAAATAAAACTGGCTTGAATTTATTTTTTAAATCGACATATTTTTATTTATAGCAATTACTTGTTTACTATTATAATTTATCAATCAATCTTAGTACTATTTCTTTGTAGCAAAATTTGTGATGGTAAGTAAGAATCTTGATAGAATGTATAAAAATATTGATTTAATTTTTATAATAATTGTAAATATATATATATATACAAAATATTCTTTAACAAGTCTTTTATGAAAATATGACAATTCAAAATAAAATTACATAATTACGTTATTGTCAATTATATAGATCGATGAAAAATATATCTGATTTTCTAAAATGCCAATAGCGGTCAGTGAAAGTACCACCCCTTCTCAATCGGAATCACTAAAAAATAGTGTAAATAATCATTGATAATCACAATCATAACACTGCAAATCAGTAAGATTTCACTGATTCAGATTTAGAGAGTACATAGAAGTCGTCGAATAATTTGAAACGCAACTTCCAATTTATATCAGCTTCATCAAAACGCGCTTAGTTACTGTTAAGCACGAGTACAGGGAATTTGACAAACCAGTCACCCGTGGAATGACAGTGGACGAAGCGTAATGGCGTCACAGAATTCTCGCCGAGAGCGGACGCCGTCTTCGTCGTGTCCGTGTCGTCCGCTCGGCAGATTTGCATTTACGTACCTAGCCATTTGCATCTCGTTCGAAGAGCCGCGGCGGCGGCGGTGAGAAGTGTCCGCACTTATGGAAATTCAAAGGAATATGATGTACGCGCGATGCCACCTCATGAGGACGGTAATGGATTTCACGCCGCAATCCAAAGACGATTTCGAAATCCGCTAAGAGATAGAGATAGAGATAGAAAAAGAGAAAGAGATAGATCGAGGGAAAAAGAGAAAGCTTTCAAAGTCACTTTGAGCAAAACCGATAGTGACATTTTTCTCGATATAACTTTACGTTGACGTGTGCATCAACGCAGGCAGTTTGAAATATACCAAAGTAGCTTTTTCATTTGTACGCGCCGAGCACCATAATTCACGTAACGACATCTCTTTCGGCGAAAAACTTACATTTTTCGCTATATTGATCAAAAAAAAAAGATTTATTCCTTTGAATTTTTTAATCAAAACATTAAACACATATGAACTGGGTAAATTTTAGAAAAGCAATCAAAGTATTAGGATCATCTGAGATATTAAAGTTATTATCATATCGCTCAATATTTCATCTCCCTTTAAAATTTAATACTGTTTCGATATAACATCTACTCTCTCTCGATATTTTATGAAATAGTTTCGTCAACGTTGGTTAACTTTAACCAATTACAACTCAGCTTTAACTCGCATATTTAACTTGGAACCAGAACTGAAAGGAGACACTAAATTAGTTAAACTACGGTTAAATTTAATCCAAGCTCATAAAAATAGCTGCGTTAGGATACGCAATTGATTACTCTCACATCGCTTTACATCTTCTTTACAAATGTAGCAAAAAGTTTCAAATACGTTTATCTTTTACGAGGGTTTCTTACAGGTGTTGATAAAAATCAGAAAATAGCTGGATCAAAAATTAGCCGTACAAATGTCAATAATTCGCCAAGCCTGTCGCAGGCAGGAGCGAGGGCCACTTAAAAGTCTTCAGAAGAAAGTCCTCGAAAGGAGGAAGCGTTTGTCGCGACTCGTCAAACGGAATTCCTTTGTCGCGCCCCGCAGCATCGGCACTACACCGAGAGGGAGATCAACGAGCGGTAGACAAAAAATGCTCTTTCCATGGCGCAGACAGGGGTGAAATCAGACCGAACGAGCCCACCCTCGCCATCTCCGACGCGAGAAGTAATTTGTAGGATCTCGTCCGCCCTTTTTCCACGCCTGTCCCCCTCTGTCTTTTTGCAGCATTATATTCAGCGCGCCGAGGGTGGCGTCTAATCTTGACAGACGGCGCGGCGCCTCTCGGCGTCATGCTATCTTTAATATTTACATCGCCATCGCGGCTGGAAACGAGACGGGGAAGCGTGACGCCACGCGCGGTTATATTACATTGATACGTGAACATTATCGCGCTACGCGTGCTGCATACGTCGTGCAATATGTGCCCGAACGTGGCGAATTCCACCGATATTCAGTCGGTCAGATCCGATAAACCCTTACCCCCTAAACCAGAGGGAAAGGGGCGCATAATGATCACTGTAAAAACGTATTTGTGTAACGTGTGCGACACGTGCAGAGTAGGCTCATATCGCGTATCTTTCAAAGGGAGATCGTTCATGCCGCATCTATATTTTAACTTTTAACTGCATTTGAATCACGGATACGACCACACCGATGAAATACAATTAAACTTTATGATTTAAGATTTAATGGAAAAAAAATCAGCAAAATCAGCATGACTTCTCTTAATTATCCTATCGGTTGCGTTCTCGCTTTGCTTTAAAATCCCACCGACAGACGAGAATTTCCGATTTGCGAGCGATAGCGTGCATGGAGCAACAAATATCCAAGAAAAATCGCGAACAGAGCCAGTATACTTTCGAGCCGCGAATTTATCCTTGTCGCAATGTGTTAAGTTCGAACGTGAGTACTCTCTAAGATGTGCGAGATGTGCGAGGCGATAGGGAGGAGATGGAGCAGAATATAAAGCAGTGGCGCACAACCAGCCATCGTTCATTAAGACTCTCCACTCCAACTGTTTAAACTCCAACGTATCTTGAACATTGCATTTCCGATCTTTGTATTCTCGAATAAATAAATGATGCCAATCTGTCTCACTGATTACTTGCGTGTTCAAATCTAGCTTTTTAGATTTAAAAAAGGAAGTAGTTATACTAAAATTTAAATTAAGCAAGTCGACAAAATCTCGAAATATTTTAGCAGGAAAAATGAAACGCGGAGGTCAAAATGAATTGAACTTTCTTTTTATTACTAAATTTGCTTGAGATCTGGCCATTTTGCACAAGTAGCTTGAATGAGGGAGAAAATGTTGCCGCAAGCTCTGCTGGGGAGGGTTGCGCGTCACTGATGCAGAGGGCACGGAACTCTCGGGGTCGTTCACGCGAGAAATAATAATGCAAATGAATAACGTCGCCCCGTGCCGGATGGTAATGCGATTTAACGTCTCCCCCCATTCCAAAGGGCAGGACACGAAGGGCAGACTCCACCCGGTCCCAGCCTCTCTCTCACCACCGCCTCCTGTCCCTACCCCTGATCTCTATCTATCTGTCTATTTATCTGTCTCTCTCGCGACTCGCGATTCGACTCGCACGTAACAGATAATGGCACATAGCCAGAACAATCGCCAGCCGCTAAATTTCAAGTCAACAAACATGGGCGCATTGCCAAGCGTTATTCTCTGCCAGTCTCTCCTATAAAGTGTCCATAGGGGGACTTTTGTGTCCGTTGTGCCGCCAACGATTTCATCCTCGTGAGATTTGTTACCCGAAAACGGCCAATCACGGCAGTTCTAATTATATTCATCGCCACTTAGCTTATCCGTTAAAGCGCGAGAGTGCCACTTGTGAATCCCCCATTGGGTGTCTCGACTCAACAGCTTCTTAACCCTCTACGACTGGCTACGTAGGAATACTGTTTTACTTTCGTTTATACTTTCCTCTCGCTACGAGCTCTTGAATGAATTTGGGAAGCTCTCTCTTAAATCTTCTGTCCACGATACTAAAAATCAGTTCGAGATCTCGGGCAGAGAGAGAATTGCATTGATCAGTTGACCGAACTTGTTCAAATGCAATTGGTTCTCTCTCTGTCTGAGATTTCCGATCGAATTTGATTAATTGTTACTTTTTTGTTATTAACTATTAAATGTTTCGTCATGCCGGTTTCAAATAAGAATTTTAAGATTTGTTAAATTTTGTTCTCTTTGTCTGTGCATTCTCTCTAATAATTGAAATTTTCTGTTTCAAGATCTTTTTTAAAGCGAATTATAGTTTGGCGATAATTTAATGTGATTTAGTTTTGATCAGCTTTCGTATTGCATTTCAGAGTTCAAGTTTCATTCGAATAACCTTCCTAAGTAAATTGAACTTGTTTATATGCGGTACATCTTGGCGTACAATTTTCGCTGAAAACTGTATCTGGATAATTGCATTAAGATTTACGAGCTCGCAGATTTTATACGTGCTACACGTGGATTTTGATCGTCCATAAATCTAGCGCGGCATCGCGTATTCTGCTTTAGCGTACGCTTACAAACGATTCTGTCTGAGGTAAATGGACGTTCTCATCGTCGCAGGCGATGTGCAGCAATATCCTTTCGTTCATATTTCTTTATAGCCGCTACGCCAATAAGTCGCCGTGGATTACATTCGAGATATAAGAATATTACGACTTAATTTCAAGATATCAAAGGGAAGAATAATAAACAGAAATAATACAACGTGTATAGCGACAACAATAAATGAAAGCCGCAGCTTTGTTTTGTGCTTGTGCCTATGGACAACTTTGTAATAACGAAAGTTCTCCGATGCTTGATCGTCATTCAACTTTTGCAAAGAGAATTTCATATTGGGATTATATTCGTACAGAAGTGCAAACTCTCTATTTGAAGCTTCACGAGAAAGTAAATTTCCAAGTACAAATAAATAAAAAGATTAATCGTACTTTCAATTAATTATAATAAAACAAAGTCTTGTGTTTTCTAAAAATGTAATTTATTATTTAACATAACGAAAAAAGGAAATGATGATCTTGTTGAAATTTTTTATTTTGAATTTCATAAAGTCTTAAATAAAATCCTATGAGTAAAAGATGAATACTTAACACGTCTTTCTTGTGATAGATGCACGCTATTTATGCGCATCCATTTCGAGACAACCCCTATATTTTTTCCTTTTTCTCGCATTAAAACTGCATCGAACCGTTGCAGTATAAGCGCAGCTGAAGCGCAGTGTTTCATTACGTAATCCGACACGCGCATACATTCTAGCCGTATCTCTTATTCAAGAATACACGGTTCCTAGGTATCTATGACAAATGATAATCTAGCTGAAATTACAATTTAGAACGTCCAACAAAATCGCCTAATAAATCAGCAACAGGCTCAATTAAATAATTATGCAATATCATTAAACTTTTATCTCGTTTCGTAAATGAGCATTCTACTAAAAAGTGGATCACTTTTTCCATTTTTTCCACATTAATTAATAATAATTGATCACTTCAGCAAATATCTTAAAAATAAAAATAAAATACTTATTTAATTTCAGTGCTCAATATTTATATCCATTAAAACTCTAAAGACAGAAATACTAAGCAACGAATAATTCATATTGTATACATCATATTATAAAATTATTTTAAAATCTTTCTTTAAAACATTTTATATTACAATTTTTATTTATTTTTTTATTTTGCGAAACGATCTAGATGACATGTTACTTTCACACATTATTTTCGAAATTTCAAGCTATTTTTGCTGTGTCAACTTCGGAATGAAGTGCAACCTATTTTATACATATAGATATGCGCTATACATCATCCATCGCAATACATAACTTATGAGGAAATAGAATTTCGCGTCTGTTCCGCCTGGACAAAGCATATCTCTTCTCTGTATTTTTCGAAAGCTCAGATTCAAACGGCGACCTACGTCCGCGCCCCAAATTCGGCAAACCAGAGGGTTTCCGCTTCCGAGAATTTCTCGGGGAGCAAAACTATTTTATCTGTTCTACCATTATACCGTCTGTTCTGACGTTCATGGATAAATAGCTCTCTCTGAATTCCCTATAGCAAATATACGAAACAATAAATTTATCTGCATCGCGCAAAACCGTTCTCTACATTCTCTAATACCTTTATTATTACACGACACTTAAAAATATTGAGCTGAGAGCTGAAAAAATTAGCGATTGCCGTAAAATTCTAATATAATGACATAATTATATAATATTAAGAGTTACGTTAATAATGAAAAAATTTAGTCTTTCATTTAGTTAATTTCAAGCAAAAATTAAAGCCAGAATTTAATATCAAGTTTAAATTTAATTAAAATAAAATTGTACAGTAAAGATTATGCTTTTCTAATTCGTTTTTATGCGATATCTTGTTTGCTTTTAATGATAAATGTTTATAAATATATATCGCACTTGCAATCTCCCGACTATAAATAAATAAAATAAAACGAAAAATAGTGAAACATTCTCGTATTTCTCTTCCCAGATATATCCACCGAACATTAGTAGAGTTATCAATTATGTTATACGAAAGATAAAACTATATGAGCACGACTTGGCTTACCATGCGATACTATCCATGAAAGGAGGCACACGGACACATACGTAGACGCCTAGAAGACGTCAGACAACATAAGAAAAGCAGTAAGAAAGTATGAATGCGCAATACGTTATTCCAAAATTACGAGGATCGTGGGTCGGTTAAATCGCCTCGATACAATTTGAAATTATGGCACACGTTGGCGGCTTAGCTCCGCCGCACATGGATATATGTGTACACACGTTTGCTCCAGTTATTCCCTTTTTCTCCCGCAAAGAGGATAAGCTAGGACACCCTCCGCCCTCCGCATCCGAGGTGCAGTCCCCGTTCTGAGAAAGGGGTGATAGAGGTGGACGATGTGGGCGTCAGCGGGAAGAAACTGGAAGTTAAAACGTCGGGCGTCGTAAATTCTGTCGCTCTAAGGCCAAGAAATCGAAAACTATTTCGCCACGCCCCATAGATTACATTGTGAAACTCAAAGCACACGCGAGAAAGAGCGGAAAAGGGTGAGGGGGTGGAGGAACGGTGAGAGATCGAAGTTGGTGCTGCTTCCCAGGAGGTGGAAAACGAACGCAAATAAACGACCGTCCGGAAGTTATCGGTGACCCTCCACGATGGTGCGCGTTGTAGCGCCCGCGTCTAACTCGCAGTTTATTAAGTGCGACACTTCTTAGCTACCGTCCGCGCCGGACGAACGAAACGAGGAGAGGTTTCTTTGAAAGTCGATGCATCACCGGCCCGTGTTCTACTTTCCTGGGAGGAAAGCCGCTGGCATTCCGGAAGCGATGCGCGCGATTGACCCATGCGACGAACCCCCAGATCCGTCTGATTGTCTTAACGAAGTTCCGTCGCGCTCATTTCGTTCAGGGAGACGATTGAGAGAAGTACAATTTCCGTCGGTTCGACTCTCTCAACGTCTCTCTCCGACGCGGAGATAGAATTTACGCGCCTTCTTTCATTTTCCTCTCTTTGTAGACGCTCAATTAAAAAGTAATAGTCGATACGATAGAAAGAATCATAATCTTTGGATTACAATGTAAATAGCAGGTTGTTCGTGCTTTTTCTGATAACCTTTCGGTCACTGACTTTTCATTATTAGGGTTTTCTTTAATTTCCGTTAACATTGGTTTTCCGTCAGTAATCGCTGGCTTCAAATTTTGTCGTATTACTCCGTTATCTGCAACTCTGCACTGAGAGGAAAAAAAACGATTGCAATTACCATAATTTAATATAATTCATAGTCATTTTCGGTGTCAACTTCATATTTATAGTTGTTTTAACCGTAAAATTATAACTTATTATTACTACGTAATAAGCGAATGTTTAAAAAAAGTTATATTCATTATGATTGTGATTTACTACATAGAAATGTTTATTTTAATTTTAGCATTTATATTTTGCTACATTAATATTTGAAATTATAATTTATAGTAACATTTTTTGATAGAATTGTTACGCGTCTGCTCTGTGTACCAAGGATCCAGATTCAAATCCACTCAGAACATATCAATTGATCACCATCTCTCGGAATCCAATGGTAAACCACTGAAAGTACCTTTACCAAGACAGTCACCATAGAACATGCATGAGCATGCAAGTGGAAATCACGATATTCAGTCATAAAGAATCAATTTTAGAAAGAGAGAGAATTATAAACACAAAGTTATTATTACTAAATTATAGCAGTAGCAACTATAAAAATAGAGCTTGTAGCTCCATAATTATTTTATCACGTAATTATAATCAAATTTCCAAACATCTTTCTCTCAGTGTGCCTTTAAAAGATCAATATAATGATAAACACGCGACTATAGTATCAGTCTGTCGGGTCAGTTTTCTCGTCGTTATTCTCACATATGTCAGCGTAATTTTATTAATTCTTAATAACGAATGCGATGCGATAGTACGAATGAAAGGGGACTATATGATTGGAAAATTTTATTTGTAATCTCTAACATACAACGCAATAACTAAAACAAAGCTTCACATAGTCGGAGCGAGTTTTATCACGAGCCTGACAAGTGACATAGTTCACGAATTACAGAACTGCAATTTCTAAATAACAAATAGTCGGCACGTGGGAAGAGAGAAAGTTCAAAATTTTTTTGTGTTTAAAAAAATTGTAAAACCAAACTGAAGTCCATCAAGTTCATTACTTTTTATTTATTACTCTTCGTCTAGAGAAAACGAAGGAAGGAAAGAAAAAAGGAGGGAAGAAACGTAGCTTCCGTTTTTTATCATATTATTCACTTATTACACCACAATGCTGCTTTCATTTCATATTTCTTTATCAACTTCGTAAGCCGTGAAGTATTACGCCCTTTAGTCACCCGTAGGCTTTCCTCTGTTTACGTGAATTTATTGTCGGTGCCTTAAAGGCGATATACGAATGTAACGTTCGAGTGCGCGAAACATTTAATGCGAAAATCCAGCCAGTCCGTCCTTCTTCCCAGATGCAAACAAGCACGTGCTTGCTAAATCGGTACGATATTGTTCACGGGAGACGTCGTAACGACCAAATGGCGCGATCGTTCAGATAGTATAGATCGCGCGCGGAAACGTACGCCAGACCGAGTGCAGCGACCAGTGAAAAATCACGTTATTACCTGGCTAGAGCGGCGAAACAGTGGCCATGCGTGCGCCATACGGTGACGAATCGCGGTATCGTAAAACGAACGAGTATCGCCCGTTATCTTGACAAGCCTAAATTGGCTACGTCTATTCCGAAAAATTGAATTCGACCTTAGGTCTAGATTGTTAAGAATCTAACCGGGATCGAGATCGAAATATCCTGTTTTGAAATTTTTATTCTCATCCATATATTGCAAGGGTTCGCGTACGATCGGTACAGAAATGGCTATCTAGTATCAAATACAGCTTGAGAAAAACCGGAATTTCACACGAATTATTGATGCGTGGCCTTCCTGTATATTTGAACAACTGACGTTCATTGTGAAACGTTTCTCGAAAACTTAAAATACTAGTTTGTTTCGAATATTGCCAAAATAAATTCACATCGATAATTTAACTGAAACAACACGACAAAATTGCTGACATAATATATTTTACAGCAAGATTTCTCAAATTTATGGACCGCGATCCATTTTTTTAAACGATAAATATCCATGGCAATAATTAGAGAAAACAGCGAAGAAGGGGGGGAGAAGTAAATAGAGTAAATAGATTATTTATCTACATCATTTTACTCCTTTTGCTTCTTAAGTTTTATTCAATATAATTTTATAAATCTATTTCTCTCCCAAATATATAGTGAAGGTGTGAAAAATTCGTTTATTTACTATTTTTATTAACGAAAGCTTTGATGTCGACATCAATGAGAATCATTTTTATATACAAGGAATTTGATAATTGTAGTTTAGTTCAAATTTGATTTCGATTCCTACTATCATTGAAAAATTTTTCGCGACCGATCAAGGATCGACTTACGACCTACTAATGAGTCCCATACTTTGAGAATTCTTGTTTTAGAGTATACTACCACCTGTAGCACGCATTTCACGATCGATCTATCCTCGTACAATCTTCAAAAGATTCTGAAACTTTCTAAACTATTATATTCTAGGAATTTAGAAGGTATGTGAAGAATGCTGACTAAATGCGATATTTTCCACACAACCACTAGACGCTCTCTAACAAAAGTCTGACGTGAGATTGTACGAACAAAAGTTTTAGAAAATAATTAAATAAGCTCTTTAAAAACTCAAAATAATTTACATGGCAATACGTCCTTTTAACCCTATTGTTTTGTTCAAGTCTGTTTGAACATAAATGCATTTTATTTTGTTATTAATATTTTATTTAAACATTTTTTTGGCATTTTTTCATGACTTAGTCTGGTAATGTAAGATATTTTTTAATGAAAAATTTGTATTTTTTTATTTTTAGAATATTTTATCATGCTGATAAAATGATATGATAAAAAAAAGTATTAGCAATTTTAAACAGAACAACACTCTATCTTTAAAATTTTGATATAATTAATAAAGTTCTGGCTCTTATCCAAAGAGTTCTAGAACTCCTGACGCGTTTCGAAAAAAGTTCTGACCATTAAATACAACAAATAAAAATTTAAAAATGAGATGCCCACTTTATATTTGTGATACGAAAATTGATCTTCACTTTTTTCAGGAAGTAAAAGCGAAATAACAGAATTCTCAGAAACTCTAAAAAGCCAGAATTCTTAATAATTAATCAAAATTTTGAAAATCAGACACTAACTTCACATTGATCAGAAGAGCAAGATTAACTAAATATTATTTGTATCTATATATAAATCACACTAAATTAACTGTAAAATGTGAGTAGAGTTTGAGTAAAAATTATACTTTGTCGATGTCAGCAATTTCTTGTGTGTAATACGTTAGCGATCGTGCAAAGGCGTCATAACGCACTTTCCTCTCAGTTGTTCCATAAATTTCTGCATTTAGAACTCTAGGTTGATTTATGAGTCCTTCTACAACGGAGGAGTACATCCGAGAGAGTTTCCCGGGTCCGAAATTATGCAATAATTATGCGTTGATTAAAGAAGATCCACGCTGTTAAAGCTTTCTCGGCCATCGTAGTCGCATTGCAACACGAATGCTAACGATGTTACTCAAGGAATAAGGAATAGCATTTTCACAGAAATGCACACGTGTTCATCTTCACGCATTTTGCGCTTCACGTTTAATTACAGTGAAGGAATAGGTACTAAAAATCACAAAAAAAAGCGAAAACGTAACAGATGAATTACTTTCAAAGTTTAGACGTGTACAAACACTTATTTTGTTCACTTTACCGCAATCATCAAAGTAGCACGGGATAACGCCGAGTGTGGATAGATTCATAAAATATTTTAAATTACCCGACGTAAATTGTGGCAACAGTAAAAGTATCCATTACAAGATAAGGTGAATGATAAACGAGCAGGAGCGTCGCTTTCTTTGCGAGGAAACTGCTTTCTTGGGGAGATACTTACTTCCACTGGCGCGATACATTTTGCGAATCGTTAGTTTGCAACAAGAGTCTCGAAGAGATCAGATAACTTTCACGTGGCGCTTCATCACCAAGACAGAAGTCTTGAAGAAGACGTGAAGAGCCGCGTATAGGGTCGACGAGGGAAGTTGATGACACGGATCTACGAAACAGTTCTATTAAATGAGCTCGAGCGAAACGGACGGAGGAAGCAGAATAAGCTTAACTCGAACATATGACATCGCCGTCTACCTCCAATATCAAGACAACGCGTCATCAACGTGAAAAGCAGCTGACCGTAAAAGACAATAAGATGTATCAACGTATCACCAATAACATCCACGGAAATCGGGAGAGATACGAAATAACTAAGAAACAAGAAGAAAGCAAATGTGAGAAGAAAAGAGACAAAACATACATCTTGATTTAAAATAAATGATATATAAGATGTGCTAACAACTAAAAGATTCTGTAACATTTTTCAATTCTAAAATTCCGAAATTTAGCAATTTTTCACAATGCTCCCGAGAAGCTACATTCGCTAATTTGCGTACGCCAGCGACGCAGGAAACTTTATACCGCGTATATTTATTTTAATGATTTTACTTTACCGTTTGTTTTCAGTTTGCCTTTTCTATTATGTAAAAAATATTCAGGTCACTCTTCACAGAATCTACAAACTAGCTACACCACAAAGGCGGAATGAACGGAGACCCTCGCTGCTATAGGGTGCGCTTCTCCTTTGTTTACGAGCAGAATCGCGAAAGGATCAAATAACTTTCTCCGGGTTCCTCATCATGTCGCCCGGAGTGATCAAGGAAAAGAACGAACGTTCGCTGACAGTTCCAAGTTGAATTCCCTACCGAGAAAGAAATAAAAACTCTTTAAATGACGAACTGTAAGCTATCAATATCGCGACGATGAGGTTGTGGCAGGTTGCCGTAAATTCAGTTTCGTTCGAGATGCTTGTCAATCTGTAAGACATAACACAATTTTATTTCTTTCTTTAGAGTGAGATTATTTTACCCATCAATTTTTTTTCAATAATTGTTCGTGGAAAAATAATGAAACATTTTGAATTAAGTTCTTAGGTTCTTGTAACAATGTAATGAATAAAAATCCAATAAAATCGAAAAGGCTAATAATACCTTTCAAAAAGATAAATTATTTTTTCACGTCATTCATTTTCATCTCTTCAAAAGTGAACCTTAAATGTTTTGAAAATCAATTATTTTTGTTGAGATACGTTTCTGCGGTTATTTTAATATCGCGACACGCAGATAACGCCGTTCGTCAAATATGCAAAACTATCAGTTGGATGTATCATTTACTTTCTCGATGGAAATCGAAGAATATTCGGATAGCGCAATACATGATTTACGCCGCGCATATTGCAGCAGGCTCCTTCTCGCGAATTTTTCGTCTTTTTGATCACAGAATGCGCGAATTTAACATGCTCAAACTTTCCGCTGATTTGAGTGCAGTGTCAATGCATATGCCAGATTGCACGCATTATGTGTAAACGTGAGAACGTTGGTCCGGATTTTTATCTACAGATCGTATATTCTCGTCGTGACATTATTATAGTTCTCATAATTCGAAAAGAGTGGATATTTATTTTTTTCATCTTTTCTTTTATAAATAAAAGATTATTAATTGCACTTTGCTTCATATCCTTTATCACGCTATATTATACAAGTAATGTATGCATTTATAATGTATTACTTCCTCAACTTACACCACTCTCACTGTTTCACCGGTTTCTCGCCATTATTAAAACATGAACTATTGTATAAATAAAGCAAAAATAAATAATTCATTAAATATAATTTTATCATTCCAGGTCGGTGTCTAGTGACTTATCAATCTTATATAAAATGATAAATTTATGAAACCTCCTAATGTTCTGTATAATCCGCTATGTATAATTCATGTCATACCGCGTGACCTAGTCTGGAACTGCAATACAGTCACGTCGTACGGTAAGGCAGACATTCTTACAGTATGACAAGTACGTTAGTCATGAAATAAGTGTGTGTCCCACTGTAATATACAGTGCACCGACGTATCTTCGTGTACAACGGATATAACTCATATATCACGCCTTTGATCGTATGCATAGTTGTTATTACCGCTATGAGGTATCACGCAATCATGGAGATGAAATGAATGTGATTGAGTCGCCCGTAATATATATACGCGACTATAATTATACGCTTCCGTATGAGAGCTGCAAGATCATCGCTATTCAAAATAGCGGTAGATACTGGTGTGCAAGAAATTCGCGTTAAGGAGCCATATCTCCCGAGCATTAAAACGGACATCAACGTTACAATGACCGCGGGCAAAACTCGTTTTCTTTATGCGACCGTTTAACATGCGTCTAATTGTAAGTTCTTAACTATGTTACGTAAAAGATTTTTAGACGTATACTGACGAAGAAAAGAAACAAAAATGGTGACTTGAGCCGACATAAATTTACCATACGATTATACGAGTATATCAAGCAATTAAAGCGAAAGATCTTTATGAAGGGCAATTAATTTGTGCCCCGAAAAAATTGCATGTCTGATAATAAAGATAAAACGCATACGTCGTCCCCTTCCATTATATTCTTCGCTTCTAAAAAAGATACTTTCGCAGCATGCACGTCCAGAATGTCAATATCCGGGCATGATGTTTATACCCTAATCGCATGCATGGTCGACCATCAAGAGACTTGCCGCACGTGTCGCCGGGTTACAAGGTCGTGTCGTACCGATAATATTACTCTACCCCCTGCACTCCTCATTCGTGTCTAAAGATAAAACGAAAATATGCAGCATCATGGAACCAAAGTATAACGCGTTCAACATATTCGTAGAAATATGACCGTCAGAAAATTGACCCGACATGACGGATGAAGAGAGAAGACATATCCGACATAAAAATGTATAAATTTCGATTCTAGGTTTCTCTCTCATCGACTTTATTCTCAGTTTTCCTGATTCCTTAGCGCACCAAGCAGATGCTGAAATTGAAAATAGCGATAATAACTGGCGCACAGAAAATTCGCGTTCAGAAGTTACTTCTCTTTAGTTGTAATAGTTGTAGTTCAAGAGTTATATCTCCGATTTTGATAGAGAAAGCGAAATTAAACGGTATTGCTGAAGTTCTATCTCTAAAAGTTCAAAGATTTGTAGTCAGAAAATAATACGGTATTTTTCAATTTATTTATTAGTATTTTTTCGTTTAAATATATCTTTCCGTGGTGTTTTACGCAGTATAATTTCGTGTTGTTACAATACGCATACTATTACATGTATCTAATCTACCTATCTAAGTATGCGCCCAATAAAGTTCCCTTAGTCAGCAGATCATTCACATGTTTTATTACCGTTACAGCTCTTTCGAAGTTGGTAAACCACCCCCCATAATTTACTTAGATTTATTTTATTGTCTTCCCCAACCTTTTGCGGGACATTTAAACGCGACCGTACGTTACGATCCAACTTTAGTGTCACTCGAGCGTGCTCAAACGTCTCGAGACTTCCTCGATTGCCATATGAGCTTCGTTCGCATTCGCTTGTACAGCAGCGAACAAAAATGTAATCCCACGAGCAGTTACTCGATCCGAATCTTTCTTCCGTGTCGAGTGATTTACCGTCATCGCGTTGGGGTCGAACGTGGCACCGATTCTCGCCGAATATACTGCATTTCGAGATCTAATTTGATCGTACAGAACTTCAGCACGGGAGAGAATGAGTGATACGGATGCTATAATGAGAGAAGCGGACCCGATGAGCGCGGAAAGAAGGGGGATCAATAATCAACGGACCAATCGTTGGAAATCGATGCCGCGCAGAACGTGACGCATCCGGTCAATCGGGAAAATAGAGGATACACGGATCTCCAAATGGAAACAAATGGAGGTGAATCGCACAAGTGCCGAGCGAGTAGAGACTGCGGATGTGTATTCAGATGCGGCAATATACCACAGAGAGAGAGAGAGAGAGAGAGAGGAAGAGAGATGAGAGGCCGGATGTTGGCCGTTACATCTTGCTCGTCTATTTTACTGAACAAATTTGCATATACATGATAACGATGCCGTGACTTTTGCTCATATTTAACACGTCAGCGAACAGCAATGAGTATAACCGTTAGAGCAAAGTTTATTTTGCTACGTATCCGCCTGTATCAAACTATGTTCCAGGATTTTGGCACAATGCTTATGATCGTTACTTCAGCAGTTTTTTTATATTCAAAATTGAAAAATAAAATAATATTTGATACATTTTCATCTATTTTTGATTTTTAGAAATTTCTGTTTTAAATTTCGCGACCTTTCATGTATTTTTCGATATGAATCCACAATTATTTTCAATATAGATGTATTGAAACACGATAAATATTGTTATCATTATCATACGTTTGCATGAATTAATTGTACAAAACTATGAACTATAAATTGAAATATTGTTAAAATTATAAAAAGAGCTAATTAGGTAAACCAATATGATTCTCATTATTTATAGAAAAAAAATGCAACGTTCAATCTCGGAAAGTAAATTCAACATTTTTTACGATTCAACAATGTTCAATCATTAAATTCTAAATAATTGCGAGCGTGGAAACGGACCAGCACTTTCCAGTAAAGCGGAGAGACTGCAAAGTTGGAGAGTGAGTTTCCATTTCTGCAGCCTCAACTGCGTTCCGGTAAATAAGCCTCGGAAACAAGGAGGAAAAGAGCAAGAAGATTGTGTGGATTCCGTTTAGAAGTGTATTCGAGTCCTTCATTGCATTTACTTATCCGCGGCAATCGTGGTTTCCAAGATCACCTTTTACCATTACTGAAACAACATGAATTGGGCTTATGGTATAATCGTGGTGTGTCGTTCTGGCTTCCATTGAGAAATTCCAGTGCAATTAATATTTAAATGCTGACGTTATAATGATTTTAATAATATAATACTGACAATAAGAAAAAAGTGTTTGATATTTATAATTGTATGATAAAAGAATTATAATTAGAAACTCCACTTTTATAGTTATTATTGTTATAATGTTAGTAATAGCCCTATATTTATAATTCTATTATATATTATAAAAAAATTTTACCATAAATTATGATAATTTCAAATATTAATATAATAAAAGATATAAGTAGTAAAAATAACATAAACATTTTTATATATTAAATATAATCACAATTATAGTGAATATAACTATTTTATAGATATTTAATATTTACGCTTAATATTTACGTAGTAATAACCAATAATTATAATTTGCATAATTAAAATAACTATAAATAGATAGTTGGAAAATGATATAAATTGTAATTAAATTATAGTAATTGCAACCGTTTTTTTTCTTAGTGTAACTATTAGAAAAATTAGAAAAATTAGAATGTAAAATTAATTAGTATCATTTATGAATTTTCAGTTAAAATAGTTTCACAAAATTTACTTGAGCCATAAAAATACTCCAACTTTCATTATTAGCTTCCGTTGTGTAATTATCACTTACCCATAATTAGAAAAAGAAACTGTTTTTGGAAGAAGTATTAATGTTCGTCCGCAATAGAGTAAATTTTTTACCATTAATCGCGTGTTAGCTCTCTCAGGTAATTTCATTAGAACACGCCGAACTTACGAGGAGAGTTCATAAATTCCGCTTAAGTACCGACATCGCCGACTCCCCTCCAACACCAGCGAGATACATCTTGATCAATTAGTCGAATGATATCATCCCGTTACACGATATTTCCATTTCTCGCTTCAAACACGATAGATCGTCGTCATTATTTGACGATCACACATTTCAACGTCAATGCGCAATTTATTCCAATATTTTACAAATGTGTTAGCGATATTATTTACGTATACCTTTATAGATGTACGGATTAGTTATTTTTGACCTGTACTCTATTGCATAATCAAGAAGTCGCTTCGCGTATAATTATAGTAAGTATTATACATAAAACATCAGTAAAAAAGCAGAAGATGATTTGAGATAAGATTCACCAACACTTTAAAAAAATATATAATAAAGAATATATGAGCCAGCGCAGAAGTTAGTGCCCAAACTTAAATATTAACATTTAATAAACAATATTTGTTTAAATAACAAGAGAAGAAAATAGACTGATATGTGATAAAACACAATTAATTAAAAGTAAATTTTACTCGGTAATAAGAGGATCTTTGTGTTAATATTTCTTATGTAAGTTTATGTACATTTTCAAATTTATCAAATTGCGCGCTGAATAAACTTTCGGTTTTGAAACACAGTTCTAAATTGAACAAGAATAATAATATCACAATATTAAATTGATAACACTGTCCGATAAATTTGAAAATGTTTTTTTTTTAAATCAGGAACTGAATAAGGTAATTCTTATAAATTTTTTGTCGCTGAAAATAAATTCATAAATAAATTTATTCTATCACGTCACACTTTTGATAAAATTGGACTTAAATTAACCTTTTTGAACTTAAATAGTTAGAAAATGCGACATGATTTATCAATTCATATTAATTTCATTTGCAGAGTCGTTTTCAACGAAAAAAATTCTATAAAACCTGGTCCAATTTGTGGTATAAAAACAGTATAATCAGTAATATGACGTGCAAGCATCTATTATGGAAGTGATGTCCTAAATAAAATTAACATGATCAAATTGACTATTTGGATACCTATCTCAAAAGTATTTCATAAAGTTCGATCCCCGGCCCCTGTGTCATTTTTGCAAATTCTTTACAGTATTTTTGTAGAACTTTAATAAACGGTACTTTATAATAAATGCTTGTCAGAATATATTATTAAATTGTTTATCAATTTAATATTGTGGCTATATTACTATTCTTGTTTAATAATAATAAGAACGTCGTTCGTATTTACAAAATAAAATTCCTAACCCAGTTCAAATAAACGAGCTTTATTTTTATACCGGATATCAATTTATTAAAACTTTGCAAATTTTCTGTGTAGATAGTGAAAGGAAATTGTAAAGTTTTAATAAATTGTCATCTGGTATAAAAATCGCTCGTTTATTTGGTCTGGATTAGAAATTTTATTCTTTTTCAACTTGGGACTGTTTTAAAACTGAAAATTTATTCAGCGCAATTTAATAAACTTGAAAATGTATATAAAATCATAAGAAATATCAGTACGAAAGTCCAGCTCTGATTAAATAATGTCTAACTTTAATTTTTTTTATCTTTAATTTTTATTAGTGTTTTCACATATTGATCTATTTCCTTCTATTATTATACGATCCTTCTATTATTTATTAAATGTTGATATATTATAATGTTGTTTAAATCATTTGCACACTAACTTCCACGCACTTTTATTTAATAAAGAAGCAGTTTTCGAATTTTAAATTTTTTACCGCGCCATAAAAGAGGAAGTAATTTTTGTAAATTAACGAATACCCATCGGGTCTCTCTCAAGTAACCAGGGTTAAATTTGATTAATAAAATGTAAATGGCACGGGGCAACTTAAAAAAGACATCACCTTACAATCGCTTATCGCGCAGCACGTTTCATCATTGTAAGAGATTTCTCCAAAGCGTTCACAAGCCGGTGGAATGCACATTAGAAAAGCGGTGACGTTTTTTTTTTATCGCCGACACTGCGCTTTTACCACCGGTAGATCGTAAAAGTGTCCGCGACGTCTTTTACGATACCACCGAAAAACTTCGTCGTCGAGTTCGTTTTTTGCACGTAACAGCGCACTCTTCCTCGCTCACGATTTACGAACATACATTTCGGTCCCGAAAAAATTGGCAGAAAGAATTTCGTTACGTTTCCCTTATCTTGTGTATATAAATTAATCTTTTTGTATCATGTTCGGAAAATATATTTAAAAATAAAATTTAATAAAACAAACTTTTGTCAAAATATTTAATTTATCATTAAACATTCGTAAAAAGATCTTATATGCAAAATGATACACACGAGCTAGAATTCAGTATCTAATATTTTGATAATTACGTTTAAGTAAGGTTTCCCTTAAATTGTTAAAATTTCAATTAAAAATCTATTTTAATTCTTTCTAACACAGTTTTCAGCATAACAGTAAAACAAACAAGACACTTAGAAACTAATTAATCAATTTTGACATATTCTTAGCAATGTTATTTAAAAAAACCTGCATAATTTATTCAATGTTTGTTTCATACAATTCTTCAGTAGATGACCTATTTATTTTTTAGGCAATAGATAATTTCGATGAAAATTAAGTAAAAGGATGAAAATGTAAAATCATCCTATATAAAGCGTACGTTTATATATTATTCTTCAAATTTAGATACGTCACGTTAACATCGCAACTCTCAAGTAGCACGATATCCAAGGGGATAAAATGAGAGTTAAAAATAATACGTGCACGGACAGAAGATGAATGACGATCGCATGAACTCGTCAGATACGCGTATGAATACGAAGCACCTCTCTCGCCGACTCGTTATTGATAAAAAAAACATCTTCACGAAAAAAGAAATCATAATACTCTTATTTAAGTAGATGAAAAGTTCACGTTGTCTCTACTCACTTTGGCAAAGTGCATCGCACTTATAAAATACACGACGTGACTGAGGCTTCATTTAATCAAGCCGCTTATCGAGAACGCGTGTTAATTGAATTTTGATACTGAAACTGGTTTTCATAAAATAAATAAAAGCCGCTTCGAAGTCACTTTACAGTTACATTACCAATTACAATATTCATTAGCCACACTTCTCGGATTACTCAAATTTTATTCTATTTTATTATACATCCACTACACTAAATATAATTTAATTGCCTGTTTGTATTGATTAAATCGTTAAATTATGGCTGTGATCAAGAAATTCGAAAGATGAATAAATAAGTTATTTTCAATTATAAATATTTTATCTGACCTCTTCTCTTGCCTCAGTTTTGTAAAAAAAAATTTAATATCTCGCCAAATTATTCTGTAGTAAAGATTCATTTTTCTTAAAAACAAAAATTTGGAAAAAAATTTTTTCTCAATTATATTTATGAAATTTACGCGGGATTATAAAATACAATGTGGTGATAAGCCATGTAACGGAGTTTAACTGAAATTCTTAATCTATTCAATATTACAGAGAATAAGGATATTCTTAGTCTCAATATCTTTGCCCTAGATATTAATACTCGAATAAGAATATGTATAGGACTTCGTTTCTTGAAGTTGCTGTAATAAATTAATTCTAGCTCTGTATCAGTTTGATCTGAAATTTAGTTACTTGCTTTTATACCGTGAAATCCGTCGTTGACGTCAAACTCCGCGAAAGACAATATAAGTTCTAAAGTTCTCTCCACGTTCAATATTATTCGCGAAGCGTACTGTTTATATCGAGCGTTCTACATTCAATTGGGACAGTTGATACGTCTGTTGACGAATGCCGACAAGATTTGTTTGAACTGTCAATTGGTGGTGCGAATTTCCTGTGCGAAAATCGCGCTCGCGTCGCGATTTGTTTCTGCGGCGTGTGGATGGAAACAAACGAGAGAAATTGGCCGCTTTCTTGTATGCAAATAGCACCCGGTATTTCCGACCAGTGTCGGTCCAACCCCAAAGTGTGGAATGTTGATTTTTCTCGACGAATCATTCAATTATGTCAATTAGCTTGTGTCGAACGATGATATTCGTTTTACCGCAATACAGCACGACCTAAATCCCGTTATCTCTTCGCGTTTAACTGCATGATTGGTCAAAAGCAGATTTGTCGGAACACGCGTGAATCCGTGCAAAACTAAAAGATCCCGCAAACATCGAACTTTTTACAGACAAATTCTACGACTGAACGGATGATACGTAATTACGTAAAAAAATATTTACAGATTTAAATATCTGATTTAAAAAATGTTTTCCTTTTATATAGTGATTAAAATTTTCGAAAGCAATAGAGCATAATATCAGTTGCATACTCTTTTTTAATCGTAGCTAAATGTTTTCCTATCTTAAGAAATTGAATAACTATACAATCATAATAGTAACTGTCTCTTTTGTGTATGCGGTAATATTAATTAAAAACTCTCGACCGGTAATTACAACGTTAATTAAGGCTGAGAATTTCTGTCAGAGAGAATGTGCAACTTTGTTTGCGACTTAGGTTTGCAGCTCACTTTGCTATAATTACAGAAAGCACTCTACTTTTCAGCTAAGTCCCGGCGAACTCTTCTCCAACTCGTTTCCATTCTCCCCAAGGCAGCCGCCCGCTTCTCTTGCTGCCGTAGTGAAATTATTCGATGCCCTCTCTATCTTCGGGAAGGTGCCGCGGATGTTATTTGAGACGTGGGCTTCGCCCTTCCTCCTCGTTCGGTCCCTTGGGAGATTTACGAGCCCGGTCTCTCTATCCGAATTTTCCAAATTTTATTCCACGAACTTTAACGTTAATTACGGAAGCTTGAAATTCTCACGCGATCCTTACGTTATCTGGTATGTACATCGTCTATAAGAAATTCGAATCATCTATAATCTCTCCGCTGTTTTATCGTATAAATTACATTTAATGATCCATGCGCCATTTTCGTTAAACAAGAAAGGCAGCAATCAATGTAAATTTTGTAACTATCGGAAATTTCGCTATACATCGACAAAACATTAAAAAACTAAAAGTTGAAAATAGAATGTTTCGTATTATATTATAATGTATTATATTGAAATTTAGTATTTGAAGTATTTCCAATACTTCAAATTAAAAAAATGTATCAAATGATAATTACCGATATAATTCTTCATCACTTGTACACTGAAAAAAGAGTTTGATAATAATAATTAAGCCTAGATGATAATTACTAAATTATTATTTATTAACTGTTTAATAAACATTTAGTAACCGATTGGTTACTATGTTTGGTTCCTATTAATACAATTACTAAATATTATTAAATATTTAATTGAAATTATGTCACCAAAGTTTAATTATTATTATCAAATTCTTTTTTTCAGTGTATCAATTTCACGTAAAAGAAAATATCTGAGTGACGCGGACAAGGTAGAAGAAAAAGAAATGAGAAGACGACGATCATATTTTTATTATCTTTATCGTTATGTCTTGCGTGTTACGACAAGATAACAACGTTATGTGGAATGAAATTAATTTTACAACATTATCTGTGCTACTACAGAACGGATTTAGCGTTCAGTCATTTCCGATACGTGTCGCGGCGTAGTAAAACGCGGTATTCGCGGTATTACAATGGCAAATCCGGTGTACATTAATACGACATAAAACTACCGCTAAACGGTAATCGAATATTGCTTGAGTAATAGCTCGTCGCGACCTTCTATCGCGCTATACGAACGTATTATCCGATAATCGTGTGACAAACTAATGACAAACTAATGACATTAATGTAAAATCAGCTTTTGTAGTTCTTGTCTTAGTAGACGAGAAAGTAAAATTTTTTTTTTATAATGTAACATTACTTCGTCTTGTATGAATTTGTTATTTATAAATTTACTAATATATAAACCGGAATATATTGGAATTTTTTGTTACTCTGTAAACCTTATAGTTATCACGACAATCTTTGTACATTGTCGAAATAACTGGAGTAAAAATAGAAGCAAATATATAGTCTTCAGTTTATAGTGTCGTTAATCCATATTCGAAATTTCCATAAAATTGTGAAACAATACACACACACACACACAGAGAGAGAGAGAGAGAGAGAGAGAGAGAGAGAGAGAGAGAGAGAGAGAGAGATACATATACATATATATGTATATATATATATTTACATTTATATAAATTTTGTACTAAGTGACACTGCGAAATATCGCGAGTTTAAGCAAACGTATGCAAAACCTAATGGAGAGTTTGCTACGGTTTGGTCTGTGAGTATCGTAAATCCGAGAGCTGTCACCACTTATTGCGGCCAATGTACTGTGTGGCAAGCGAGAAAGGAAGCGACAAAGAAACGGCCCGATGGCGAAAAATTTGCATGATACTCCTGTATTTATGTGCGGTAACAGCCGTGCAGTAACGGTCGCGCTATCGTGGTTGATACGATCAACGGATCCACGGGTGATCTCAACGAAGATCGTCAATCGAATCCGGCCGAGTCGGTATGCGCCAGACGAGATCAGAGCCCGGTGAAAATGCGAAAAACTTGAACTATGATGGAAATACTGGCGCGGAAAAGAGATGGGGAAAAGCGCGAAAAGAATTGTGAGCGAGAGAGAGAGAGAGAGAGAGAGAGAGAGAGAGAGAGATGAGGAGAATAAGAGCAAAAAGCCTGAGAGAAAGCGAGAGACACGCATGGAAACACAGATGGAACGGAGAGCGGAGAGAGCGAAGCTAGAAGGGTTGTAGCAAGAGCTGGTTGCAGGTCAATTTAATCCTGGACGGTAGTTCGAGTCCACTTAAGCATCTGGTAAATAGATTCCGATTGAGAGCACCTATCCTAGATCCCTGCAGACAGCCTTCGATTCTCTTTGCTTTGCTCAGAGCGCACCCACCGCCTCCCAGAGATCCGCGATTCACCGCACATCCGTCCGCATTCTATCCACTCTATCACCTATTCCCTCTTCCTTGTGTATTCAACCTCGGTTGTAAGACAAAACACGAAGAGTTGCTCGACGCCGTCGGGATGATATTCAAATCAATACCCATTCATTCGGACATCGATTTCGGGTCATCAAGCGGATCGCGACCCGTTGAAGCGATCGTTAAGAGCATTAAGATCACGTACCGTAAAGATACTCGCGTGCGTTCGCGGAAAATGATGATTGCAAAGGCGCAATCGTAGTTTCTTGAAGCATATACCGTTAGACAGGAAATATTTTAAAACGAGATAAAAAAATAATTATTCCTTACATTTAAACAATCAACTATCGCAACAATCAGTGGTGAATATCGAGCTAAACAAGTTTAAGCTGCTTAAGTCTAACAGATATCTGTTGATACATATCGTTTAAATTAGCAGAGATTCATTTCTGTTCTTAACTTTAAAATTTATGGTAATTATTTTGTAATTATGCAACGAGATAAATTAAATCGATTCTGTTTCTCTCACCCACCTCTCCTCCTGCTATCGTATTTGCTGTCAAGAATGGCACCTTCAGTCTACTACATTAATCATTTTTTACGTGAGAAAAAATTACGCAGTACTGATTTATGAAACTTATTTGTAACAAGTATTTATTAATTAATCAGTAAGTAAATAATTAATCAGTAAATAATTATTACAAATGATTTAATAAATAAATAGTTAATACTTTTATTAACCGATATTTTGGCACTCATATCACGTTCATTAAAAAGATGACTATCGTAATTTGATGTAATTTCTTTTTAGTTTAAATACAACTTTTGTTTTAAAGTAATATTTAATTAAGCGCTACCATCTACGCTATAAAGCTTGATGTAGCAGGTTTTAAATTACTATTTGTTTTTATATTGACGATCTTGTTTATTTTTATAGTTAATATTCATTCATTACAATATTAGTCATATTTATTTCTTGCAAAATATAAATTTAAGTAAGAAATATGAGGTGTATCAAATTATTAAAAAATGTAATTTTGAATTATTTCTGAATAATTGTGTATTATCATATTGACACTTATCATTGTAAGCTTATTGAAAATAAAACGCAGGAATATATAATAATTTATTATATATATATATATATATATAATAATAAACAGTAATGTTAAACGTCAATCAATGTTCGCATTAAATATTTTGAGGAATTCACAATATCGTCAATATGTCCGATTTAACAATTGAAATAATTAAATAGTCATGAGAGATGAACGTACATGATGTTCACAAATAGAGCATTTTGAAATTTATCGGCTAACTGTCGTTAAATGCTAATTTGTACAAAGATATATTCGATTGTTCCTTTAATGTATCATCTTTGCGGTTGTCGACATATCATAAAGAATGTATCGCCGTCTCATTGCTCTCAATTCATGATCCAGCGCGGATACGAGCTACTCTATACTGTTTGAACAAACGAGCGCGAGAAAAATATCACAGGATTGCATTCCTCGTTTTGCATTGTCTTTCAGAATTCGCTTTTTTAAGACGCGCTCGTTATCTCACTTAACAATTTGTCAATTATATTTTATAATGGAGAATTAATGCGCACGGCGAAGCGTTTTGTCTCGCTTGAAATACTTTTCAATATTAAACATGATTGCGCGTACAATTTAATATCATTTGCACGGAAAGAACAGTTTTGCCAAAGTATTTAAAAATTAAGCTGGATACAGATACAAAAAAAATTTTTTTTTTAGACTATCCAAATAATTATATAGAACGCTTAATTTAATGTCAATACTTTTTATAATATTGCTCATCATGCTTGAACGTCCTTTATAATTATTTTGATGATCCAACAAAAAATTATATTCAAATCTATATGTAGCTAAATTTTCATATACTACTGTAAGATCGTTCTTTCCATGTATGTTAGAGAGCTTTTCTCATATTTAACAGATACCAACACCGTCATTTCTTTCTCCATAAGATTTAATTTCTAGAAACTTCATCTCAATAAAGAAAGTACAATTTTACTGCAGTATCTAAAAATTTAATTGGATCAAATTTAATTGAATCGTTTATTCAAACAGTATAGAACAGTATCCGTGCTGGATTGTGAATCGAGAACAATAAGATGGCAACGCGAAGATCCATTCCAGATTCTTTATAGTGCAACATGTCAACAAATGCAAAGATAATGCATTGAGGGATCGAATCTATCTTTGTATAATTTAGCATTTAAATAACGACAGATAGGCGATAAATTTCAAAATGTTCTATTTGTAAACATCGTGTACGTACATATCTATTTACTTATTTTAATTGTTAAATCCAGACTCTCAAAACTAATATTTCAATTAACAGTTTAATTAAATAAAGTGAGGGAACGGGAATAATCAAATTCGATTAAAACACTAATATTTAGTCTATGCAGAGAAGAAAACCACCTTGCACCTGAAGAAAACTATCGAATAAATATTTTTATAAAATATTTATTTGACATAGTCTTCTTTAGTTGCAAGTTGCAATCATTACATTACTATGTCAAATCAAAGAAATATAATAGTGATTAAAAAAGAATTGCATTTTTTTACGTTGTAATTTTGTAAAACCATGAAAATAATTATGTTGGTTGCTCAAGCGTATTGCTAATATTGCTGCAAAAAATTTTAACAATTAGCTTAAGGATATTTCAATTCTACAATATCAGCTAAGTTATCGAAATAAAATCTGCTTCTTTTTTTTGTTATTTAACGACAAAAATTTTTTTGTTTTCAATACTCGTATTTTAGCCCTGAAATCAACTGTAAAGAAGAAAACAATGAAAAATTTGGCTTATGCAGCGAAAACAATCATATTTTGCTGTTTTAAATAAATAACTTTTAAATGAGTAAGTGAATTTAAATGGATTTTTGCTCTCGAATATTTATTAGAGTTTTATGTATTTAGTTTTATTTGTACATATAAAACATTTGAGCTAATTCGTAATGGTGCTTCCTCATCAAATTTGCAAATAACTACTACACAACACGATTTTATATTAACAATAAGATTAAAAGCAAACAAAAAATTAATTAACTTTGAAACCAATAAAAGAATTAAAAATTTTACACAGACAAATAATAAAACAAAACAATTATATACCAATATAATTTTGATATATTTGGTAATGGTTTGAGATGTGACACATACATTCTTAAACGTTCAATATTTTAATGATTCAACATAATTATTTTCAGGACGTCTCAGCAAAATCGTTCTTTCTATATTGAATCTCATAAGAATAAAATCAGACTATGTCTCGCAATTATCGAATTTAAACAATATCGAATTGGCAGTATTTATAAAATTGAATTTTTAGATACTATATATTATATTTATATATTTCTGCGAATTTCGAGCAATTGCATTAACAATTCTATTAAAATTTATGCCGACGAATGACCGAATCGGCCAATAACGTATCATGTTCAAATAGATAATTTTTGATGTATGTATTCTTATATGCATAATAAATTGAAATTATTTATTCCATACGTTCATATTAAATATCTGCGTTAATTTAACCTAATCCGTCCATATTTCGGTAATATATCTATGAAACATTTATCTATGCACCCGTCCCGCAGTGAGAATATTAATTCCGCAACTAACAACCAATCAACAATTAATGAATTACTCACATCGTGGTTGGAGTGCTCTGCCGTTGCCCGATGCCTCCTCCTCCGTTTTCTCCAAGAGTTTCAGATGCAACACTCGCGAAAGCACACAGTCGATCGCGATCGCGATAATCACCGGAATTGTACACAACGAATGCGCGACGCTTCGTGCAGCGCGCGTAGCACGTTAATCGCGCGCTTTTCTTTACCTAACCTCGCGTTCGGATCGCGTTTCGCGCATCATCCCGCGCTCGAAATTCGAAACAACCTCGATACGCTTATGAAATTCTAACCATTCAATTCTTTCGTCGATGGGTGCTCGTCGCGATCGCGTTTCGAGTTTCGAGGCGTAATGCGACAACAGCACGAAACGGCTCGCGTGGCCCGTTCGAGCGTCATCCGTACGTACGGGTGATAGCGCGGCAACTGACCTTGTTTACGCAGCGATACGCCCTGCCGGCTGCAAACAAAAACAAACCGAGGCCTGTCCGCGGCTGTCGTCAAAATGTTACACGCGAAACTGACATTTCATGGGACTGCCCGTCGAATATCCCGTTTCTCAATAATTGCAGCTCCGCCACGACTCTCGGTCCGTCGTCGTAACGTTCTCGAAACGCGGAAACACGTACGCTTGGTGACAATCGCGCGCGCGCACTAAGCGTCAAAATTAACTACGATTGCACGTTCCCTTCGCGACGACGCTCTCGATATTAACAACGATTGCACGGAATGCGCGATTCGTTGAATTGAAGCGGAGGAAGAACGCGAAAGAGACACGAACCACGCGTAACTGCGAACCGTACGGCAGCCGTGACGTCACGCGAATTAGCAAAATGGCCGAATCTCGAAGGAATTCGAGAGTAATCGACTTCGCGCGCTACTCGCGGCGATACCTGTTGCTTCGATTGTTTTCGCGCACTTTTTGCATTTTGAATGATATACGGTATATACGCAATAATTGATATAGAATAAAAGCAGATAATATGGAATAGACTGTTAATATGAAATAGGGACTTTTTTTTTAAAGAAAGTATTGCATTCAAATGGAAATCGCTGAAAGTTGTTACAAAACATGCTATAATAAAAGCGAACCTTGTGAGACGACTTTCTTCGATGTAAGTACTTATTTATTTTTATTACTTTTGGAAATATCATTGCATTGTCTTAATCGTGTTTTTACAAACACAAAGTAATATCTCTAATATTTATACTCCATAGATGTTTCAATAATTTTATGTAAATAATGTTATGCTATTTAATTTTGACTAATTGTTTTATTCACGTGAAAAGATTTTGTTTGTCATATCAAATAATATGAAATACTTTAAAGTAGAAAATATGGAAAATATATTATAACGTTTATATAATAGTATATTATTACGTTTTTTATATTTTATAAAAGATATACTTATATCATACATTTTTTTATATTTTAAATTTATTTCGCATGTGCAATGTGGTTTCTATTTTATATAAATTATTTTAGATTACTCAAGTACAAAAGTATAAACGTTTTTGTTCTTGTAAATAATGATATTTATTTTAGTTTAGATGATAATGTTTATTTTACATAATAAGTTAATGATTTAAGATTTAATTTTTTTTATTATTCATGTGCAACAATGTCATTTTTTTCATGTGGCACTCTTCAGTAAAAATATAAACTATATTTAACTGAATTTTTTTAATTTACATAAATAAATGAGTTTGTATTTTATTTATCGTGTTATTTATTATCGTTGTTGAAATTTAATATATTCTATATTATCCCATTTTTTTAGACACCCTCATTTTCACTCTTCTTTTGCTAAGATTGAAGTGGATTTAAATTTTGGAAACTTTTATTTAATTGGATGTTATAGTTAATACGTTTCTTAAAAGTTCTGCATAAATTTGAAGTCTTAATATATATTTAAATCGGAGTAATGTATTAATTCAAAAACGGGTATATTCCATATTACTTGCCTTTATACTATGTTCGCATATTTCAGAATGGTTACTGCCTCTAATATTAATCTTCCATTCACACAATTCGATTTTGTTCTGCAAATTTCCATTTATTAAAAAATAAGGCCGGTATTCACAGTTGATTCTTATATTTGACCGTCTTAAGTACCATCTTAAAATATCATTAATCAATCAGAGAGCCATATTAGCATCTTAAGACATTAATTAAGACAGTCTTGAAATAAGAATCGACTATGATTACCGACCTAAGAACACTGTAATTAGTTATAATATTTATGTATAATTTCTTTAATTAAACAACTATACAAATATTTTCTAGAGATATTAATATATGAGAGATATTGAAGAATTTTTACATATTTGTAAGAGTAATAAAATATAAATTTAAAAACGATCTAAAAACAAAACGTATGTACAGAAACTACAGAAGGTTAACGTAAATAAGTATGCAAATTGAAAAAATAATTATTGCCTATAAAGAGATGAAAATATTTTGGCCCATCCTCTCTATCACGTACCGCTTCAATTTTTACTTTTTAAGTATGTTTATTTTCTGTATTACTGCATTTATTTTTTTTTAATACATATATATTTATTTTAACTTAAACATTTATGTACTTTAATAAATAAATTACCAAAGATATCTGCTTTGATGAAAAATTCTATACGCGTACGATTCGTTAATACCTGTAGACCAACTTGGATTGTATGGGCAATTTTTCCATTTTTACCGATTCTACCTCAAATTCGGATAAAAAAATTATACAAAAAAAATGAAAAACGATTCGGGTCATAAAACACAATCGTACAATTGTACAATCGTATTTCTAAATGTTAAAAAAGTGTACCAGAATTTTTTCAAACTTTTCAGAGTTCAAAAATCCTTTGAAAAACAGATCATCAACGAGTGACTCAGTTGATCTGACGAAGTCAGTAGTAAAAAACAGATTGGTCCGCCGGAGTTAATCATGGAAGTTAAAAACTAATCTTACGATCTCGCTAATCGTCACTTATATGCATATATACTCAAATTATTTAATCATTGTCTAATTCGAATAATTGACTAATTATTCATAAAATAATTGTAAAATCTAATGTTAAATCTAAATTCGACGTATAAAAGTTATAATCGTTTCGATTGGAAAATTAAACGAAAATTAATATTCAATTAATCTCTTTTAAAATTTTAACATCTCGAAAGGAATAGTAATTGTGTGATTTCAACAAATGAAGAATGAAACGTCACACTTTCTTTTTTTTTAAATTTTCATTAAAACTGCAAGCGCACTCGTGTCACGTAATTTCATTTCTCTTAAAATATAAAAATATGAGTGAAATTATAATATAATAAGTATTTTGACACAGAAATAAAATAAAGAATAGTTAACATTTCTACGGTGCGTTATCGCGTTCTTAGATGACCGCATCCGCTCGTAGCCAAATTTCGCTCGAACCCTCGCAAGTCCCTTGCTAATAGGCTTTTATCGCAATGGAAGGTGCGCGCTCAACACAATTTCGAAGAGGTAACACTCGCTTGAGTGCTCGCACAGAAATTATACTTGTTCTCCGATGCTCCAATTCGTTCGGCCGCGAATAACGCGGCGAACGACAACGCATAACGCATTCGCTGCAACGAGCGTAATCTACCGGAAACGCGGTCGGCACGCGCGCGCTACAGAATAAAATACCTCAAGGCGAAACTTTGAATGGCTCGTGAAAGCACCCCGTCGAGCGTCGACGGAAGCATAACGATCGCAACGGAAGTGTACGTCACGTACACGCAATCGGCCGCGCCTCCACACGATTCGTTCGCGTCTGTGCACCTGCAATGGTAGGTGGGGAAAAGGGGGTTCATTCGCGATCGCGGTAGCTTAAAGGGCAAAAGGAAAGGCGGTAGGCGAGGGGGAGCGGGAGGGGGGAGGGGGAGGAAAGAATATCTCTCCGCGGGATAAAGTTTTAACTAGTAGCTCGGGGGTGGTCGGAAACTCCGGTGAAGCATATTCGAGAAAATGGCTCGTTAAAGAGTGAGGCGGCGCCGAATCAGGAAGCGGCGCACGATAGGAACAGAGGTCGGGACATGAGGTTCGAGAGAAATGGTGTGGTAGTAGATTGCGGGGGTGCCCGAAGTTATAAGAGAGGGAGGGCGGGGGAAAGATAGCGAGTTAAGCATGCAAATGCTTACACAAAATGTAACGTCGATGTCGCCGCATAACCGCCGCCAGTGCACCGGTTGCGCTCCTCTTTGCGGTTCTGGTATCATCCCTCCTCGCTCGCAGGCAGGGCCGCTGACGCTGACGCTGCCGCGGCGCCGTCGGTGAACCGATGCTCGGTCGTGCTCGACGATACGGGGACAATGCAAATTGCAATGTTGCATACATAATATATACGTACGACTGCGAACGGATCTTGGATGACGCGCGAGTGTCGGGAGACAGGCCCTCCAGCATCTCCCATGTCGAAGGATCTTACTCGTAATCTGCTGTCTGAGGATCTAACTGACGGAGAACGCCCGCGGATGAACGGATGTCCTGGAGGTCCGACTTCCATCGTAAGCGTAATGGCTGCCGCGCGATCATCGTCGACCGGATGGACGACGAAATCGGATCAGCGTCCTAACTGACGCTTTTAATGGAAGAGAAGAAAGGAGGATGCCCGACTATGAACTAATGCGAGGCGTATCTATCCATTGTCTTCGGCTGGTGGATTGATGGATTACGGCGAGAAGATACATACATCAACCTCCCTATGCACAATCGCGCGATCCGCTTTCGCACGGCCGTCCGTGCACTAAAGCCGCTTTTAATGCCCGTCGAAAGATAATTTACAGGCAGATCGGGCTGATATCGCGTGCAATTAACAGCCCGCGCGGTTGGAACGCTGGACGTCTTCCGCGTTCAATTTCGCACGGACGCGGGATGGTTTAATCCGAGATATTCGTCACAAAGTACCTGATTAGTGTATTGGAATATCGACGCTCGACGTTCACTAATTTAAGAACAGCTCGCGAAACAATGTTCATAGAAACGTGAGATCATAAATCTACTTTTACGACCAACGCATTGTGCTTCCAAGGCCTCTAAAACCAGACAAAAATTATTTATAAATTATTAATTCCAATTTTTTTAATGAAAGGATGTTTTGTTTCAAATAGTTTTTCTAACTTAAAATAATAAAATAAACGTACATAATGTATACACCACTGATGACTTAAGATAGTTCTAGGATTTAATAGAGTAATGAGTAACATATGCTGAAAAATTTTTTCTCTTAGTTTTTATCTGAAGTTGTTATCGGAGAAAAAAATTAATGGATCAGATGTTGATATAAAAAAGTAGGAAGTTAATATCATAATTAGTTAAGTAATTTTTGAAATCTTGTGAGCACGATATCTTCTAAATTTTTTAAAGATGTAATAAAATTATTATAATTGTCGCCATTTGACAATTGTAAAACAAGGTTTTTTTGACCAGCTTTTGTAGAATCTGCAACCATTGTGCAATGTTCCGAAAAAATGAAATTGATATCTTTTTTAAGCCAATGTGATGTCGCTTTGCACAGATTCGTACATAAAAGAGCTTAGGGAAATTTAACTTCTTGTGTTCCAGTCTATTCATTTCGCTGCGAAAGAAAAACGGCAAATATTTTCGGAGCACTTTTTCGTTTGACGTTCCGTCGGGATTACAAATTCAAAGAGATGTTCTGAATCACACACATCTCAAAATCCAAAATTTTCAGATTATATAATATACGTATGATAAAAACTATTGGAGATATTCGACCGTTAATGTAATGCATACAAATTGAAATAAAAACGCCTTCTACGGTCAAGCTGGATCTTAGTGCTTTTTATAAATTTTACTTGTGTGATTTTTATATACCTTTTTTCAAATTCAACCGACTACGCGCCGAATTACTTTTCCAGTCATAACGCAGCTATAACCGTAGAAGGCGTTCTTATTTCAATTTGTAGATAAAAACTGTGTTTATATAATGTATTGATATCAAAAATCTGCAAGAAGCATAAAAATAAAAATGATTAACAAAATTAGAAAAATTGAAATATTTCATTTTATCTGAAAATGATTAAACACAAAAAATGTGTAAGAACTGTAAAATTAACTGTAGAATAAACTGAGATTTAAACTCGAGATCTTTCATTCTCATAATAAAAATTAGGAAAACTAGTTTGAATAATGCTTAACTATTAATTAGGACAATTTAGTTAATATGCACCGAAGAAAGAAGATGAGGTACATTACATAAAGAACTTGGGACACCTTATATAAAGTGTTCACGATGATAGAAATCGGTTCGAAATCTCGGACAAAAAGAGAATTTACCAATCGCATTAATCAGTTTGCCGAATTATTCAAACGCGATTGGTCAATTCTCTCTCTATCCGAGATCTCAGACTGATTTTCAGCATCGCGGACACAAAGCTTAAAGAAGAACTTGGGACATCGTGAAATACTACATCAGCCATTTTTATATGGAAGACCTATTAACGAAACTCTTCGTTTCCACTTTCTAAAATTAAGCGATAAAAATCAAGCGATAGAAATTCGAACTTGGGTTCTCTTGTTTTTATATTTAGCACTCTGACCGCTATCCTACTGTTACATTATTTTCATAATTATTTCGATCGTCTATCAATAACTAATCAACCTTTAGGTTCTATACATATTTTTACAAATCTTATAAAGTTTTTACATTAAAAAGCGATTTATACACATATTCACTAATAGTGATCCAGAACCGGCCTGGAAAAAAAAAGAAAGACCCGAAATATAAGAAAATATAAAATCTGACATAAAAGACACATTACAAAAATTTTGCAATTAATTGCAAACTGATAACGACAATCGAGTCTATGGAAAAAATTATAAGAGAAATATTTATAACTTTTCCTTAAACCGTTTCCCATTTATGCAAAAAAAATTGATTGATAATAATTAGTTGCAAAATTGATTTTTGTGCTTTTCATGCCATAAATGTTTTTTATGCTCCGCTTCTATTTCTAATTGTTCTCTGTTTTGCTAACTTTGCTGATTTAGCCATGGGTATTAATAGGCTTCAGCAGCGAAGCGCAACGCGCGACTCAAATCGCTTGCGTTTACTTATCGCTTGAAGATCTCAGAAGATGTTTCGCCGACGTCTTCGCCTATATCAGAGAGATACGGATGGCATGCCAATTGCTCAGCTTGTTCCGCTCTCCGCTCGTGCAGAAGCAACCGTGCCGGAATATCCGGAGACGTACCACCGGGGAATTCATCGCCATCCAATTTTGTCACGCGACCTCGCAGAACGTCACGCACGAAAACTCGCGGATATGCGGGTCGAGGTTTATATGTCGATGCGTGTTCATCGAGTACCATTTCCGCTACTGATCCACTATTCGCTGCGCCGATATGCGATTGCGAGATTTCTTTTTGATTTACATTGTGATCATTGAACAAAGATAATTTTATTACTCTAATTTTACTTTTTATCGTGTGTTCCATTTTTTTAATTATAATTGCGTTCTCTGTTATAATTATATCTTTACCTTTGATTTTTAGTTTTTTCTGCATTTATATAATACACAAAATTTTATTTTGTATCTCTAGAATTTATTTAAAATTATCGTAATCCTGATTTAGTATGTCTCATTTATTTTATTTTAATTTTATTATACTTAATATAAGATTGATTTTTATATTAAAATTTTAATTAAAAATAATTATAAAAATATGCATGATTTTTATAATATAATTAAATTTATAAAGCAAATTCTATTATTAATATGCCGAATCTGAAAATTATTCGGTTTTTTTTGTATGCAAAAAACTTATTCAATAAGTTTTTATAAATGATTTTATAAATCTGGTACATTCTCTCTCTCTCTCTCTCTCTCTGATATGATATACACGATCTGGCCTAAATCTTCAAAATACATTACATAGGAATGATATTACTGATAAGGATATCAGTACCGAATTTGGATAACCGGATCAGAGCCAAATGTCAAATCCAGCATGGCCATTTCGGCCCTAATTTCTATCGGGTATTATCTTTACGTAGGCACTATGTATTAAAATTCACAAACTATACATTTGATTTGTTGAAAATTAAAATATACAAACTCTAGACATTTGATTAAAAAATGATTTGTAAAAATTATAGTAACATAACAAAGATATTTAATATTTTTAGGTTCGTTTTCTTTTTATTCTTTTTGATTTTATTCTTCAGTCGCTAAATAAAAATTGGAAATTTCATCAATGGCTATACCTACAAATGTTTTCGTTCGAATTTTCAATTTTAATGTATGTGAATCCTTGATATTTGGTTGCGATATATTCGATACATTCTAAGCGGGCGAACGAGACGAAAAGAATAAAAGGGCGGTTTCCATACGGTCGGAAAGAATATCTTTTTCCCCTTTGTTGTTGCTTCGCGCGGCAGTTGAAAAGTTGTAAACGGAAGATCCTTCGAACCAAGTTTCTTCCAGAGAAGAGAATGTGACGCGCCTCACGTGCAACGAATACGAAATAAGTGTTTATTCAAAAAAGAGAAATAAATGGATGCGTCCGCATATATATTATATATATAAAAGCATAAAATTGATAAAGCCATTTATAAATAATACGTTAGAGTGCCAATAATAAATTAACCGTGATGCATCGTATCACAATAAAATTAATAAAAATAATAGTATATTTGATTATATATTTAATTTATAAGTAACTTGATACCATACATACTAAATTATAAGCTGTTTAACGCTGATAGTTATTATCAGATCAAAAACACAAACTTGTATTAATTTTCCAATTTTGATAATTACAAAATGTAATTAACAACATATACACGTATTTTTAATTATAGATATCTTACTTGAAAATATTAAGAATATTTTAATTTACATGAAACATCTTTTATTCTATATCTACAGTTATTTCGAACATTCAAGATGGTCAAGAGTAGAATGTTATACAAAGTAGAATTAATATCCGAAATTCAACTTACACACAAGTAGAGTAACCGCTCTCACCACCCTTACCATGTAATACGAGACATTGGAATACTCTGAAGTTGTTGGCAAACAATTTGTCCGTGAAACCTCAGCTTGACTTAAGCCACAGTCCAGAATTTGATCAACCAATGCAGAAGATCGATAACTGCAAGAAAGTAGAGAAGGAAATCACAGAAGTATGTGAAAATGGAAATGAACTTTACCGCTTAATATTTCGTGACTTTACTTAGAAACTTATAAAATAAAATATAAAACTGCTATACTTTTAATATTTTATTATATCCTTGCTGTTTTAAATATAATACTTTTTTTAACATTTTCCGATACCTAATGATAATTAGGTAAATGTAAATTTCACGTTATTATACGTGTGAATAATTTTTTATATTTATATATGTATATATATATATATATAGGTTAACAAAATATAGAAAATTTTATATATTAGTTTAATAACTAAATAAATAAACATTACTTTATATTTTATTATAATTCTATACAAAATGTCATAATATATCTAAAATATATTGTATACGACAGTAATAATAACAGATTAATAAGAGCTTAAGAGCAAAAGTGCATAATTTATTAAATTAGTTCCCAGAAATCAATCTGACATTATTAATTTATTAAAGACATTTGGGATATTAATATATATGGAAAACAATTTAATTAATTATGCATCTCTTTATCGCCGCTCAAGTTCTTATTAATCTGTTATTATTATCAAATAAATGAATTGTATAATTTAAAGCTTTTATTATTTTTTTTATATACTACAATTTTTAGCGCAAAATAGTTTCGTCTGACATTTCATTTAACTTGATTTCTTGTAGTTACATTCTAATGTGTTTAATTATGTTTTACTATATTAAAATCAACGATTCGTGACGTGCAAAAGCAAAAGTCAAAAAAAGATTTATTATTTATTATTTAATAAGTAGAAAGATATTTATGTGTTTAATTTTATGCCATTTATTTAATATTACTAAAAGAATAAAATTCGTTTAGCCATGATTTCTTTCTTTTTGCTTTCTCATTTAGCTCCCATGATTTATATTGTTGTCCTCTGTCGTTTGACATTACACGTTATTCTCGTGTCTTAGCCAACGTCCAGCGATGGCCAAAGGGTACAAATTTTCCGAAGAACAATTTTCGACGACGTGAGAGAAATCGAGTCACGCCGTTGCAGGACTTTGCACCACAAACTTAGCTCAGTTATGAGTTTGCGACTGTCTTCAGACATCACCAATGCGCTAACTCGACACGTACTCACGTATACGAGGCGATAAAAATGAATTTTGCTGGAAACGGGCCAATAGAAAGAATGGTTGGGCCAAAGAAAGCCTGCTACGATCTTTTATGACCTGTTACAAACTGTCATTGAAAGTACGTTACAGCCACACGAAACTAGAAAACGATTCGTCAAGAAAGAGTAAAGAGAATTATTCTGAGAAACGCAGGATGTTTCTGGCGAGATAGATTTTAATTCGTGTGTGAATTTACGAGCGTTCGGTAATTAAACTACAAAATCAAGCAGAGAGGACGAAGATTTGTCTTTGAAGAACTCGTCAATTACGGAAGACCAACTTTCGGATGTGTAGACAGAGCTTAACAACTAATTCGATTTTTATAACAAACTCGGTGTACACCTCCACGAAATCAAGCGAGAAAGCTGAGGAGTAAACATTAAACTTTGCTTTCGAAACGTCCCCGTCTTGCGGTTGAGTTGACATGGAAATGAAAGGAGCTCCGCCCTTCAACAAACTGAAGTGTAGTTATTTGATTTGCGGTTTTCGCGATAGTAAAATACGAATAAAATCCGCAATGATATTGTTATTTTAATTCTCGTAGCATCCTGTACCTGGTCGAAATACATATTGCCCTTTGTTTTCTCAGGATAAATTTACTCTCGCCAACCAGTTATCTTTGAAAATCCACGAAAATCACAACCATAATAATAATCCGACCGTAAAATATCGTATTGTTGCAGCATAATGAAGCTGTGAAAAAAATACACTTCAGTTATGTCATTAATTTAAATAGATTTAAATATGAATTTGTCCTCATTTGTCTAATCAAATCTGTTTTCTTCTTTTTTTTTATTCTAATCTATACTCATAAAGTTGCTAAAATTATTCATCATAAGAGCATCGTATAGCCATGCGTATGTCATTAACTCGAAAATAGTCATCTGAAATATTTCTTATTCTGAAGCTAATTTCAACAAATCGATACTGTGAAAACATAAAGATCTTTTTGGCAGATCTTACAGATGCTTCTCAGCATCAATACTATTAAATTGTTCGTCAATTTAATTTGTGACATTATATATTCCGCTTCATGTAATAATTGTGTTTCAAGTTTGATGAATATGCGGCGCGTAGTTCGCATTAGGTTGGAGATTGTAAAAAATTCACACAAAAATTATTATTAAACAAGATTCGATGTAGACTTTCACATCTTTATAAATTTGATATTTTCGTCAGTTTTAATTTCACTTATAGTCGATATGAATATATAAGTTGTTTTTATTGTACTCAGGTCGTATGTCAGGTCGCAAAAGATTTTGTTATAAATTCAAAATAAATTTATGTGAGATTTGAGTTAAAAAATATTATAAGCTATTAAACTTTACTTCTACACAATATAAAAAGTTTATATCATGTTTTTATAAATGTTTATTTTTATTTTTATTGAAAATACTTTATGTGTTTAATAATTCCACAACACAAATACAATGCAATATAAGTAACTTTATATGAGAGCGATTTAAACTTATTTTAAAAATTGCTATAAAATAAATATTATATAACACATTTTGTTTCTTTTCTAATAACTGTTCTTTATGAACCTTTAAATATATAACCGCAACAAAACCCAGAATTAAAAATTTTTATATTGTTTTGTTAACTGATTTTCTCATTTCTTAGAAATATTGTCACAATAAGCAGCTTAAGCGGAAGCTTCTTCCATTTAATATTTTCTTGGTTTCTTCTTAATTTTTTCAGAACATATTAATTAAACCTGTATACAATGTCCTTAGATATTAATAAATTATTCAATTAATAATATATACAGATTAATAGCAGTGACTTTTAACTGGAATATAAAAAGAACCCCAGATGATTATTTATACTAAAAAGATGTGACCATTTCCGAATTAAATGCGCGCATCTTAGATTTCAAATACTTTACACAATGACAGATATTCCTTTACAACAAAATAGTCTCTTATCCTAAATAAAAGAAATAAAAGACATTGTAAACGAAGTCCAATGTATCTGCAATAAAATAAAAAGTACATATAAAGCAAGTAACGTAATATTACAAGAAAGAATTAAAGAGTTTCGCGTAAAAATCGAGAATAGAGCCAGCTCTTTGAATTCTTAGAACAATTTCTCAAGATAAGGAGCTACGTACTAATGAGAAAGTATTTTCTTAATTATCGCTTTTCTGGATACGGTACTGAAGAAAAGAAATAGGAGAGTATTGGAAAAGGGATTTCTCTGCAAAGAGACTCTTGACTGATGCGCGTTTCGAAATAGATAACAATCTGCTACAAAACGATGAAGTGAACATTTGCTTATATAACTCACTTTGCAAATGAATGTTTTGATATAATAGGAAAACTTTTTTAAAACGCTAGCATTTCAACGGCGTACGTTTCACTTTGTGTATAAGTATGATGACTTAGATGTATACGTACATTTATGATTGCGAAAATTGATTTTCTTTTCCTTCTCTCAGTTCTCCAAAGAGAAAATTAACAAGAATGCAGCAATATAATTCTTCGGTTTTAAACTCGTCTGAAATTAATATTAAGATACTCCGGTTTCAGTGAAATCTTCTAATTAATTTACGACATGATTCTTTTAGCTCTTTATGTTTTTTCACTTATCTAATTATTATTTACGTTTCTTCATTTATCATTTTTCACGCGTATGAAACTAAAACAAGCATGTATAAAAATACATTGTATTAAAATATTACTATATTTTATATTTTAAATTCATCGCATGTCCAAATAATTGCTTTTAGTTCCGTAGCGGTAATAGTCATCTAACAAAACAATAAAACCAAGCGCAAAAATGTGAAGCTATAAATTTTCGTAAAAGTTATTCCACGATTTCAACATGCAACATTTATCGATATTTAATCAATATAATCTTAATCCTTCAAAGTTTATTACTGCGTAATAAATAAAATTTCAGGGAAACGCACGGCACGTCCGGAGATATGAAGTAGTATAACTCAACGTCACTCTTTCCCTTCGTCGAATTTATGTTATGTACTCGTTTGGTGGCATGTGACATTATATTTACGTAGCACACCGTCACGGAACAGTCCGGTTACCTTCGTGCACGAAGGTTAAAGATCACGAAAACGAGAAGGAGTAAGAAAGTCTACGTGGTCTGCGAGTTTATAGGCATTCGCCGCGTCCTCCCCTCGTCCAACTCATCCCCTTTCTGCTCGGTGCTTCGGACTCGCAGAAAATCCCCCTTGGCAAACACGAGTTGCCTTTCGCGCCGGGGGGACTTTTAAATTCCTCGCCATAGAGGGAAGAATGAGGTGAAGGGCAAGTTACGAGCGAAGAAGTTTCGATCGTGAACGGAATCTACGCACGAAGCATGCGAATGCCACGCGCGAGCGAGATCACCTTATAATTATATTTCGCACTTTGCGTTTCATTCTCCGACGTCGTCATCAATATTGATCACCAATAATATTGAAGAGCTTTTCCGCTTGCCCAGAAGCAAAATACTACCAGATTATTTATTATCGCGAATTTATACCCTTGAAAAAAAGAACTGTTAAGTGTTTCAATAAACTGATTACTATATCAGTAACTGATGATATTTCATCAGTTAACTGAATAGTAATCATCAGTTACTGATATAGTAATCAGTTTATTGAAACACTTTATCAGTTCTTTTTTTTATGGGTAGATTGCTCCATGCTATCGTAACGCTCATCGGACTGAATTTAAGAAGAGAGATTGTGTAACCGGCATAACTGCGGTGGAAAATTAAGTACAGGCTTTTGAAACTGTTACTGTCTCTGCTAACGGGTGCTAAACGGCAAAAAGCGTAATTTCATCGTCTTTTCAGAATTTTTGCTCCTCAATTTTTCCGACACGTAAACCGATCCCGAGTTCAAACAGAATAAAGAGGAAACTAGAGTCTAAATGAGAATTCCATTTCAAGCTGAAGCAACGGGCGCAGGAGTATTCTTACTAATTACGCAAGCTCTCAAGAGTGTCTCGGCTCGTTTCACCATTTTGTTTAGCTCGCGGGCCGACTTCTCCTTTTACCTTCTCTTTCACATACGTACGTTTTCTCGCCCATTAATCCCACTTACCTTTCCACAAGATAAAACTATTCGAAACTGAGCTAAAATCAACATACTTTAGTTGGCCAAAGGATCAGCGAAATTTTTTAGTAACAAAGAAGGTACGGAAAATGAGATGTGGCTTAAGCTGATAATTACATATGATATAGTTTAAGCTGATAATTTTACAAATTTATCTAGCTGTACGCTATTAATTATTAATAAGCTATTGTTATTATTTCAGTTCCATATCCACTAATATTGTTAGTTGTTAGGTTTATAACTGCACGCTCCGAATAATGCGGCGATATCAAAAGCAATCGTTTAATTACGTAAAATTAACAATTCTCAAAATAAATGCATTCAGCGAATATTGGAAACGGTATTTTCATCTTAATTATCCCTACTATAATGGATGCTATTATATTAAAATGTATATTTTCTCCTGATACGTACGGATTATACGGATTTAATTAGCTTTGTTCAGAACAAATACATTATTATATATAGAAATATAAATTTGAAAAATCAAATAAACGCAATGTGATTTTCAAGTGCAATTTAAAGTGAACGGCTATTTCAGTCTATCTGTAAGTAGTCCGAACACGATGCGAGTTACATTTGAATTTGCGTTGAATGTTACAGCGGAATTTTTAATCGGTCGGCGTGTCCTCGCCATCCATCCCGACCATAAGAGCATCTATATTCATCTTCGTCAATGTCGTTGCACACATGAGATGCACGCCGCGCATGCATAGCAAACGTATGAATTTATGAATATTCGTCAATTCCAGATACGCGAGGGTGACCGTCGCTCCAACGAAATTTATTCCGCTCGTCAAACTATTGCGACATACTGGAGAATTTGTTATCACGCACCGCGACATCAATCCTTAACAAATTTTATAAAGTCCGATCCTCGTAAATAAATTCGACGTAAAAAAAAAAGAAATGTATTGTCAACAAGTACAATCTTATTGAGATACAATTACTTCTCGCAATAATTTTAAGGCCAAGTATTTCAAATTCAATTAAATGAAATATAATACCATTGAAAAATGTAAACATCATCTTAATTCCTGATTGATCAAAAACATAAAATCGGAGAAAGTTTTATAAGCGAAATAACAGACAAAACGTAATAGTTAATGCTAAGCGATTACTTTGTCGCGGTGTGTTAATTCCATTAAAATGAGAAAACTTGAAGTGGTTTTGTTAGCGACTGATGTATCCCCGTCCTTTCCTCCGAGACAGACAATCGGAACCTTGTTTTCATTGTACGCATTTGCACTGAGTTTCACCCTTTTCTCACCACATAAATAATGCACAATTGTTCCCGCACTTTATATATGTATGTATATACACGCAAATCCCCACACTCAAGAATTCGCATAAATTAATTATGACAAAAATAGAAAATGCATTAGCCAAGCAGCAACTCTCTTGCATCATGTATGATTAAAAATAAATTTTAATTAACGTCCAAGTTGGCAGAGAGAATAACGGTAGTCAGGAAAATTACAGGCAAATAATTTTACGAGATTCACCAAACAAATGAATGATTTTAATCACACTAGCGCGATAATGTGATGGTGCGCTGATCGCGCGCGAGCTCGTTGTGAATCCTAAATAAACTCTGGATCGGTAATATCCATTTTCGACGCTTGCATTTGTGCGAGCGCGCTCGCGTTCACATTAGTTCAGCATCGTTACGTGGATACTTCATCCTTGAAATCCAAACAAGCCCGAAATTCACATAACATTACGACTTGCTCGCCGACAGAAAATCTTTACGTTGCAATAGAGACTATGCAATAGCTACAAAGAATTCATTTTAAGCAGATTAACCTGCAACGTTCGCGCAAGATCATGAAGTTTGAAACTTGACACGTGCTCGGGTAGATAAAGATAAATAGCTCTCCTCATTTTTGTACGTTCGCGCCTCTTATCTCAATATTTCCAATCAATCTCTGATTCCGTAAAATTCCACATTAATTTCAGCGTGAAGATACAAACGCGCGTTTCTGCGAAGTGCCGCGAAAACAAGTGCGACTTCATACTCTCTCTCTCTCCCGGAGATAAAGGAGATTTATTTAGAGCAGAATCCGAGAACACGTCGGAGGAAATGCGAGGGCGTGCTCGCTCGCCAGAAGATCGGCGATAGGTGGCTTGATGGATGGAAATTGCTTTGCATATTTTTCCCTCATCTCCCGTTCCTCGCGAACGAGTCGCGCGCTACTTGTTTTACAATGTCGAGGAAGACGGAAACAGAAGAGCTGAAATTTGTCGATTCGCCTCGCCTCGCGAATGAGCGTCTAACGCTACTGCAGCGTATGAAAACTGCCTCTTCGCGGCGTCTCCTTCGCTTCTAAACTTCCGTAAAAGCTAATCCGATGCTCGGTAAAATATGCGCGATGTAAGCTCGCCATTTGAGCAACAAGTTCAGAAATGACGGAACATTTTATATTATTCAACAGAGTGTCACGAAACTCGCAAACTTTTCTTAAAATACCACACGTGGTTTTTGTATTATTAACCTTTACGTAAGCTCATTTACGAGAATTTTACAAATTAATTATGAATCACAGATTAATATTAATTAAATCACAATTACACAAAAGTGAGGTGAGAAATTAGTAAATGCTAATTTCCAACGCAAACTTTTATTAACATTAGTCTACTATCTCGCTTATTTTTATCGCGAATTATTATGTATTATAAAAAATCATCTCCCCTGACTTTACGTGAATTTTATATTTTAAGCAGCAAAAATAAAATTAGAAGACGTTGATTAGACATAAGCCCGGTAACGGTAGCGTGCGTTTTGGCAATGTCGCGATTATAATATGAAAAACTGGGAACGTTCTGGACAACAAGATCATAAACACGAATATCACCGAAAAGTTATGGCAGCTTCTGTGCGCACAAACTGCCTCATTTCCGTGATCCTCCAACATTGTTATTGGATGAATAAGCCGCGCTCTGCTACGATCAGTCTCGTTCACTTCGCTTCTACTTACGAATTGAGATTTTATACAAATAGCACTATTTCTATAGAAATATAAATCAGTATAGGGACAGATGTATGAGCTTTGCATTTCTTAAACCCAACCTTATCTTATCGAGAAAGTCCAATGAGAAATGTGATATTGGTATTGATAGTCGTAAAAGTAAATCAGATTATTTGCATTACTCGTCGCCAATCGCGCTGGGATCACCCCCGATATCTCCGTGAAAGCGAATATCTGCAAGTGGAGCACTCACGATCTACGTTTTCCTTGACCCTTTTGGTGCAAACGAAAAGGCAGCCCGATGCGAGGCCGCAATCCGCGCATATTTGCATAATTTAATGGGGGTGCTCTCCCATTCTTTTTAGTCTTCCAGAAATGAGCAAAAATTGATATTCCGGGAAAGTTTGCGCGCAAACATACTCAAATATCGGGCAAACTCGATTCCGTGGGCGCGCGCGGAGGCGCGCAACGAGATCATGGGCGCGAGAGGGTGCAAGGGGCATCGTGCGAGGTGGGTGGCGAGCGACGCGAGGACGAACGAAACGTTAATTCGAGTTACGAAAGCTCAAGGTAGCAACTTTTAAACTGTTTTCAAAGGGCGTTAGTTCTTGCTTCGCGCGCGGTAACTACGCCTTAATTGTCGCGCGGAAAGAAGCCCGAGGCTCTCGCCTCGTTAGAGTTGCAAATGGGCCCGACCGCAAATTATGAGCGCGGATTTCGAGAGCGTTGGTCGAATTGCCCCTAATAACGCGGGAACGTGACGACAGAATTCGAACAAAGAACGCCTATGTGGGGGCGAGAGGCGGATGGGGGAAGGGTAGAGTAGGAAACGGCGTAACCAAGAAAAAGATTCGGATATTAATCGTCCCGACAAATCGGCCGGAATGAGACTAACAGAGCGGATGATGAGCGCCAATCTTCTCGTTAGAGATTCGTAATCCGGCTCAAGGTTCTTTTTTTAATTTCTCCTAATCCGCCTTCCTCCGGCTGCCAGCTCAAGGTTCTTTTTTTCGACCCTGACCTATGTTGGAGGGATTACCCTCATTGAATGGCGAATGAAGGTGCTCTTTCAAAAATGAGACCAGCATCCTATTCTTTGTCCAGATTTTCCAATTTGTACAAGCATCGCGATGACACTGCGCGAAGTGACTTATTCCATGCATTTTTATTAAAAGTTACAAATATTACAAGCATTTCCATAAAGTTACAAAAAAATTTTTTTCAAAATGTTTCAAAATATAATTATGTCAATTTTAGAGTAAACAATTGGATCAACGATTAACTTATTTATGTCTATCTCGTTACATGTCGCAAATGTTTTATGTAGAAAGATTTTATTTAGAGCATAAAGTAACTTTTTTACATTGTTTAAATATATCACTCTTTCCTCTGTGCTTCCATACATACTTTTTCCAATATCGAAAGAAATTAAGTGAAAAGTCACGCAACCTATTTCTGATGCCTTCCACGAATGAGATTTTATTAAAAATTCCTTAGTATAATAAGCATATTATAATTTAAATTCATATCTTTCTATATTATAAATTTCCTAAGTTTATAAACACAGACTTCATAAAATACCTCTTATACATTATATTTTATGATTATATAATATAAAAAGCTCGGCGACTGACCTGCTTTCTCTCGCTAAGCATTAAACGTTCTTGTAATACACACATGTTCGTTCCCAAAGGATTGTCTTTAAACAGTCCTTCCATCGATGAGACGATCAGCCGTTTGACTTTTCTGTTCTTGGGCAAAGTGCCAAAGAATGTACCGTAGTATTATCGAAAACGAATTCTGTTGTATATGCATTTATATTGTTAAAGAAAGTAAAAGAAATTATTTTTAAAACAGAAGAGTTATAGCAGTCGAACGCAGTTTTAGTGATGCACCAAATCTTCAATGTAGTTATCTTTAATTCAATTTTGTAAATATACGTAATATAGTTATCTTTAATTCAATTTTGTATATAACTAGTCTTTAAAACTAGTCTGATAATGAATAAACACATTTTTAATAAACCCTAAAAAGGTTTTAACTCTGAGTCTTTTGAAAATAATTCAAAACGGTTCAACTCTTATAGCTCCTCTATTATAACATTTTAAATAGTAATTTTATTTATAAGAATTTTAATAATTATTTGTTCTTGTTTAAAGTAAAAAAAGAATGAAAAGAACAATTTTACTGTGACATCGAAAAACTTTATGTTGAACTATCAAAATAATTATGTAAGATATTCAAGCATGATGATACTGCTGCAAAAAGTTTGAACATTTTAGCAACCAGCTTAAACGTCCAATATAAATTTTTTAATGATTCAACGTGTTTATTTTCAGATCTGTTTTTCAGCAAAATTGTTCTTTCCGTAAAGATGTTTCTGAAAGCGGAATCATAAACGATAAAAAAAGATAAAAAAAGATAATAATGCATTGTATCTGTTGTTAAAATTTGAAAAGGATGATTATATTACAGTCTTCATTATTATGTATTGCTTTCAAGTTAAGCATTCTTGTTTACTTATAAACGTAATTAATATTCAAATTAAATTAATAATTTCCCGATAATATAACAAACAACCCTGCATGATCGTTAACAAAATACAGTGTCGAGAAAATTAGTTACGTAATGGCTCAGAGACTTACCTCGACGTTCGGAAAGCTGCGGATTTCCGTGACGGAAAGAGGAACGGCGTCACGTTGCGGAGTATCTCATGGAACGAGGCCAAAGCTTTCGAGAAAATTTCAAGACTAAAGCTATTCTCGTTTGTTCTAACTTCTCTGTGTAAGCTATTAACGTAGCCGAAGACGCGAAAAGAAACTCATTAAGTTCTGAAAGGCACGTATGAATTGCCATCGGATCAAATAAATGAATGTTTTATTCTAAATAGATTATGTTTAGAATTTTGAACGGAAATAACTTTGTGCCTATTGAATTATTAGCTTATGAAATATATAAGTAGGCGCATCTTTGCATTAGCGAAAATAGTTTCATTCCGCAAGAAATTAAAGTTGTACTAGCATTTAATATCCGAGAGATCGTAACAGTAATTTCCAACCCCAATATTCAAGAAACTTTTATCGCGTGTTGATTAATTTCTTCGGTATTGATTAACTTTTTGGTGTTAACGTTTCTTTATTATTACAATATAAAGAAACTATTACTAATGCAGTCCAATCTTATTGTATTAAAAAGTAATAAAGTATCAATTTACTATATAAAACAATAAAACTCTATATTTTAAGTCTTTAACTCTCAAAGTTTTTCATCTTTGTATAAAATGCATAAAATTGTAAATATATATATAAAATGACAATATTCGGTTTTTACATTCGCAACGTGTGTGTACATACATTGTACATATATCCGTAATGCATTTTCTATAGTGAAATGCATCCGTGAAACGCCACTTTGGTTCAAACATCGAAAACTATTTCGATAAAAGAGCCCTTAGCCTTCTTTAAATTCGTTCTCGTTCGTTCAATAGTTAAATGCGATTCGATGCCGAAGGCGTCCCTTTCAACATTACTAACTAATCCTAGATCTCTAATCGCCGAAAGGCTACCAGGGAATTCCACGGACGAAACTCAAAGAACAAAGTGGAAATTCTCGCGCGTCGGAGAAGCGGAGAGCACCCTGAGCGAAATAAGAATAATGAGAAGGAAACGTGCACGCGACGGACACTCTGTAATTCCTCTGTAGTAATATAACGACAGATTATCCGGACTTGAAAAGCTAAAGAAATTAGCATTCTCAGGGATATCATTATAACGAAATATTGTAAAATTATTGATGCATATTAAACTTATTACTTAAAATGAAAAGAATAGAAGAGGTATTGGTTTTAATTAATAGCATTGCGTATTAATATTGACAATATTGATATGTGAAAAATGATTATATTTAAATAATTTTATTATGCAAGTTTATATATAAATTATATTTTAAACAAAAATAATAAACAAAATTGAATCTTCTTTAATTAATTTTAAATCAATTTTCTTCGAAATAAATTTAAATTTTAATAATTCAATTCTCATAATAATATAATTCATTTCACTTCATTTTAAATGAGTATATATTGGGTATAACATAATATAAATTTATTAAATTAAAGAAATATTTTAGTCTCGTTACTCATTTTCGCGATAAAACTATTAAAATTCAAACTATTAAAATTCAAAACTATTAAAACGCAAACGTTACGCTTGTCGCAAGTCTCGAAGAAATCTTGATCTCAAGAAAACTTCGTCGCACGGCAATTCATTATTACGTCGCGATTAATATCTCGTGAATACAATTTATTATCGCGAGACATTATCTCGCTGAATTTATGTTGATTATCTCCGCTAAATTTTAGTAACATTAATTCCATCTAAAAGTGCAATTGTATTAATGAAAACTAAATCGGCGCATCCAGCTGCCCTTCCAATTCCTGCCTTTTCGCAAAGGGCGAAGAGAGACGGTAATAATGTGATCCGTTTAAAGGGAAGGAAAGAGTAGGCTCGCTGCAAGTAGATCGGTGAGAAATTGTTGATACCGTCTCCTGTGAGTTACCGTAAAAGAACGTGTTTTTGCATTATTCCCCCTCATGTCATCAGATCCAATTTGCTTTGCGATATAGTTGCAACCCGACGTAAAACTGCCTCAAGGACCTGGTTTTCTTGCTCGTAGTATCGTCGTTTTTTTTTTCTCTTCACCTTCCATTTTCTCCTTCATACAACCGGTTACCCTCTCGGGAGCGAAGTGCGTTTTTCCTTGCATTCGTCTCGACTTTTCATTCTGTTCCCATTCACATCGTTTATTAAATAATATCTACTTCGTCGAATGTGTCATGAAATACGTATAGATTGGAAATCCGGCCCGATCCATCCTGCTATCGGAAACAAGCGCTTTTGCGGAATGAAAAGCTACGTACTGGATGAGCCGTTTCAATAAGCTTTTAATCCTTGACCTCGACAACAGCGGATATTTTCGAGCGAATGGAATAATAATCTCGCTTGAATTGGGTTTCGCGTTTACATAGAATTGCATCTGCGTCGCATTATGTTTTGAAACCAGCAATGTCTACGACGGCGAACGTTGAAAAGGAGAAATCTCGACGATGTGAAATAAAGTTACCAAAATTGCAAGTTCTCTTTGTATACAAAATCATTTTTAATAAAAACGGAAAGAGAGAAAAATATCGGAAGTAAGGTATTCATCTCTTTGCTATTATCGTTATGTCTCACAACGAATAAATGTCCCCGCAATAACAAGCCGGCGCGCTGCTTATCGTCGCGACAAGTACATCTTTTTTTTTCTCACCGGCATAAACAGTAATGAGAAAAATCACGTACATATTTTATCCGAGCGCGTTATACAAAATTTCGTTTCACTCGCAACTCATAAATTCCGGTTCCATTTTTCGGCGTTAGTACATTTTATGGCGGCTACGGTCGCAGGGTTGCCGCGTTCTACTTTTTTTCCACAGCGGGGTGGCATTTTAAGTGACATTTATCGATCGTAAATCGTGATCGAACGATCGGTCTGGACGCCGTTACCTTGAGCACTCGATACAATCGATTAACACTTTACAGGAGGGTCGTTGTTGCGAATAACGAGATATCTAACGAGATATCTAACGATAGCTCCTCTTTTAGCGTAGTCTCATGATATCTCCCTATTATTTTATTTTGTGAAATATTCATCGCGTGCACCTTGCCCGACGCCGTAGCTCGATGAGAGAGGAAATTTAAAAGTTGCAACTCGCTTAAGAAGCCGTTGAATTTTACTCTAAAACGCCTTCAAGGAAACTACACCAGGGGCACGTTTGACTAACTCGTTGACGAGAAATTTGACAGAAAATAAAAGCAATTGACTGAGCTATTTTCCGTATTCGGTTAATTGTGAGTTTGATGAGAAAAAAATTGCAAATATGTTTGAAGAAAGAATAATTAAGATGAATAAAGATCACATGCGAGATGTAAAGTTATTTTTGATCCAAGTGATGTATGATAATTTTCATCGTACCTGTGTTCACGAAACTGGAATGCAATATGAATGCAATATGAAACTTTATTCGGAAATTTGAAAATTGGAAAATTATTGCGAAATAATAGTTAAAAATTTTACATAAATGTAATTCACTGTACTGTTGATCCATATTATTGTTTTTACCGAGCAACTTTATCCGCTTTGTACTAAATCTTCTCATTTTTAATAACTAAAATTTCGAATAAAGCAAAAATTGCTGTCTCCATTGCGTTAATAATAAAATTGTATAGTAAAAATTGTTAGTAACAATTTCAAAGATAAATTGTTGAAGTATAAATATTAAAATAATTATAATTGCTATAACAATTATTATATTAATTTATACTTACATAGCATAAATACATAATTACAATACTATGTAATCTCAAATAACATCTTTAGTTAATTGAATATTTCTAAGAATATTCAGAATAGTTAGAAAAAGAATATTTGGAATATTAAAAATTTAATATACGTGAAGGAAACGCCTTCTTTTAACCAGAGCGTATTCCAATATAATTATGAAGCCCAAGTATCTCTAAATTTCCATTGAATTATTAGATTATATTCTTTTCAATATTTTCTTAAACGTTGTGAAATTAAAATATCATCTATGTCAAAATATAAATTTCAAATGATACATAATTACAAACTATAATTATAAATACATCTGTTTAAATAATAACTTAATTACAACAAACTCAAATAATGAACTACGATAATGCCAATACAGGAAATAAATTATTCTCTTCAAATAGTATATCATTTTTTCCAAAATGGAAAATTCATAGTAAACCAAACGTAGTAAACGTATATATTCACTTGTTTCTCCAATCAATCGATATTAAGGAGCAGGAAACGATGCCAAGCATGAGAAGACAGAAACCGGAGGGAGAAGCCGCGTGAATGCGAAATAGTCTGATATTTCCCCCGGCAACAGTCCAACCTGCCAATCCTTGCTATCGTCCCTCTTTCCCTTCGTTTACCTTTGCTTCACGTCTGTTGAACGCAATGGAGCGTTAGCTTAACTCTTATTTATCGTGGCGCATTTATCGCGCCCTAAGCGCGTCCCTCTTTCTCCCTTTACGTCTCTTATTAAAGTACAGCGGTGTCGGAAATCACATTGGAATCCTTTGCGCCGACCGGGCATACGTCCTTTCTCTAGGGTGAATCAGCTGACACGGGGAGCCCGAGAAAATAAAGAGAATGAAATGGCGAGGCCAGGGACGGATTCTTTAGAGACTCTGAAACTTGGCCGTTTATATGAAATTGGAACGTGAAGCGGTCTGTAACTGTGCCCAATGTTTCAATCCGCTGGTGTGCCAATAACACCCGACGGAATCTAACGGACGCTACGTCTCGGCGTTATCGAATAACGATGCATTATCGACCAGACGCGGTAAAAACTAATGCCGATGAAAAACGCGGTAAGTTTTTACCGCTCCGTTCTAAAAGCTTGAGAACGTGGCCTGCGGACGCCTCCTCGGCTACAGACGGCCCTTCGAACGATTATTCCCACCGAGAGGATCAAGGCTCGCTGACCATCACGCAGATGCGCCCCTGCGGGAAACAGTCTCCGAGGGGTTGGACGTTTCAGACATTGGCAACGCGGTGTCTACTCGCGTTGAGAGTCGCGTCTAGTGAGGTATGTACCTAGCGTAGTGGAAAGGCGAGTTCATAGAGAGCGAAGCAGAGTTCCAAAGATATATTGCTGGCTCAACAACCTTCTAACAATAATCTATACCTAACTTCCACCGCGTCCTCCTCCACTGCCTTCTCCCTTCGTTCCAACGTTACTTCACCCTGTTTCCTCATTCCTCTTCCTCTTTCTCTCCCCCTCCCTCTCTCTCTCTTTTTGCTTGAACACGCTATGTGGCCCGAAGCGCTTTCTGTTTCTCTCGCCCTCGTACAGGGTGACCCGTTTTCCTTGCTCCGATATCTCGCGAAGTGGCAGAGATACGAACATTTTGTTGGAATCAAAGTTAAATAGCGGTGGGATCGATTAATCCTTAAAAATGAATTTGAAGAACATTGAGAAGTCATTTTCATTGATCTAATTGTAAGATGTTTCCGCATTGTTATAGATAACATTGAGAAACATATGTTTAACATAAATCATTACTACTGGCAACCCTTACGAAAAAATACACTCATCTAGGCATTGGCGGTCTAAAATGACACTCAAATTGAGTGTTGACTCTCAAATAAATCCCCAATTTGAGGGTTAATAAAAATGAGTGCGATTGGGTGTATTTTTTCGTAAAGAAATTTATAAAATTACATATATTACTCATTTACTTAATAAAAGTCTTTATAATTTTCGAGAAAAATAATTGATTTTAATAAGTAGCACATAGTACAAGGTCTGGTCGCAATTTCCAATATTTCAAACTTTCTTGAAAACGCTTTGGCACATACCGTTTCACATAATATGGGCCATAAAATTACTTGACTTTCATTCGAATGGGAAGGAGAAACTGCTTCCTAAGAATAAATACGGATAGATAATTGCCGGTGGAAATGAAACGAACACCTCGTATATAGGTATTCAAGAGTCGTTTCAAGAGCCTTGAAGTTAAACTCTCCAACGAACCGCTCGTAATTTCACTTGCACCACCCTGGCCCGTGGAAGGTTTAATGTTACGTGGCTGGTAGGACTTCCTTGCCGTTTGTGTCCACGGGCGTATCCTGCTGCCATCAATATGATATAGCATCTCCAACAATAGCTTCACGTTTCAAGACGCTGTTTGCCTTAGCGTAAACACTCATTAACTGGTAACTGATCGTAACTCAAAGTTCTGGCAAATTGGCCAGCGTTAAGTATCGATTTACCATTACCAAATTATCGAACGATAATACTTATGAGCAAAACATTATACAAGATGAAAATGTAAAAGGATCACGCGATGGTATTAAATATATATTTCAAAAGCTGACTATCATATTTTTAATATAAATATATATAATCGTAAAATATAAAATAAATTTAAAATATGCAAAGTACAAACAAATAATTACGTTGCAATTACACAAACTGTTATGCGAGGTTTATATCAAATTTCAAGAGCTTATTTGCTGAAAATAGAGATTGCCTTTTTCTCGATAAATATTTCACATTATCTCCTCGGAGATTTTATAATATATTCTCTCATTTAGCTTTGGTATTTCCAATATTAAACATATAAAAACTTAATTAAATATTTAATTTAAAATCTCAGTTTTTATATAATTTGAAATTTTATTACAGTATTCTACTAATCAATATAAAATTCATTAATAAATTAAGTTTCGACGTCTGTGCTTGCATTTTTAAAAATTAATTAATCATCACTATTTTTATTTCATAATTATATATATTTTAATTTAAATTCTTGCAGAGAAAATGACTTAAAATTTATCAAAAATACCACCATATAAAACGCAATATAATTTGTAAATGTAAAATAAAATTATTCTTATTAACAAAACATGAACAAAAGATTTATTACACATTGAATTAAGAGACAGAAACTCATTTTTCATTTTAAATACTACGACAAAATCTACCATCAAAATTCAAGTCCTAAGTTACATACATTTGATACATTTAATTGTCAATTACAAGGAACATAATTTTAAGTCGTAAAACCTCTTCTGTATCATCAGCAAGGTACATATACATCGCAAGCACATTCACGTCAACAGACTGGATTTTCAAATTCTACGCCAGAGCTCGTTTCCGCAACTCGCTGTCTACGGAAGGACACTTCCCGTTGTTAGTCCCGGATCTTCGTCATCTGAGCGTAGCAGTCGACGTTGTGTGAGCATGCTCATCCTTCCGCAGACTCGTCACGACGGTTGCCAGGATCACGAGTAGGAGGTTTCCCCGAAAATTCGAGTGTCGTCGAGTGAACATCTTCTTGTGCTTCGTTCTCGAAGTGCTGTTCACAGCGAGGATACAAAGGGAAAAAGAGATATCGAGACAGAAGATGGCAGGATGTTCTTGGAGCGAGCGTGTCAAACAATGCTCTTTAGAGTCCTACGTCGCGCACTTATCGTGGAGAAATCCGCGTCGCGCTATGTCATCCGGCAGAAGTTTGAAGCGTTTGCGGGAATGTTTGCGCGAATGCTGTGACGCGTGTCACCTCAGCTCACGCTCTGCAGTTTGACTGTATCCAACCCTGGGAAAAATCAGCCGCATTACTCGAGAGATCGCGGCAATCATACTTGAACGCTCTACGCGATATGACGCGATAACACAGAGAAAATAAGTAAGTGCTTATTCTCTTGTGTCCATTTCCATCAACTTAGATTAACTTTGAACTCTAGAGTAGTTCTAAGAATTAAAAGAAGATAAGTTAAATCGATATTGAAGTTTATCTACATTGGTGGAAATGGACATTAACCGTTTACCCACGGAAACCGTTCATATAGAAAAAAGTACTAAGAAAAAGTACCGTTTATCTTCACGATATGACATATCGTACCGTGATGATATATGCAAAATTAATATGAAAAATAACTATATTTAGGAATACCTTCACTGTGCAATGTGCCATTTCTGAGCGCGCAAATTTGGGACAGTTTGATTTGCCAATTTTAAACTCTTCTCATTTAAAAACTATATAGTCTTGACATTTTGATATTAGAAATTTCCTCTCGAAATAATCTCAGGAGTCTGTTATTAACAGGTATCACGGCTATTACGCGAAATCTACACCCCATATCGATCAATTATGAAAAAGTCGTACCTATGCGATCAAATTCCGTGACAGATGATTTCAATTGAAAACACGCTACAATTAAAGGGATTAAAAAATTAATCTATGTATTAAAAGCTGCTGTATTTGCTAAGGACAGCATTAATTGTGGAATTACAATTTTGTCGAAAAAAACTTTGAGAAAACTCATAGACGTTTGCATCGCAAAGATTTGTGCTCGTCCCGTTGCGCATCACTTGTGTTCGCTTCTTCTACTCCAAGACACAACTGTGTATACACTGTTCATTGCACACTGCGTGAGAATCACTGTTTTTTTTCGTGATCTTTATTCATTCGATTTGGCGTGTAGCGTGTGCTAAAAAAAAAAAAAAAAACTAAAACAGAGAGCTAATGGCTTCCCCGAATGATCGTACCAGGGTGCTTTATCGAGCACTCGATAACGCGAATTAAAAGCGTTAAGCCATGTCGTTAAAATAACAACCCTTCGCGTGACGTTGTGTGGCAACAAAACGACGGGGCGGAAAAAAAAAAGATCGTTTCGTCAAGTGGCGCGTTTCACGCCCAACGACACGTTTCGCGTGGGAGAGGGAAAAAAGAAAAAAAAGACCGCTAAACGCGTCGACGTAATTGAGCGTAACGCAGCCGATTAAATTTTACACGGCGCGTGTGTAACGTGCAGGAAACGCTACATTCTTCCGCGTTCACGCACTCGTACGGAGTTCGCTTTACGAATCGACCAATGCAACAGTAATGCCCATGGTAGTGCGGGCAAAAAGCGCCGTCGACATGCAATTAAATTTGCACCGCAACTAGAGATTCCGTTTCGATCTCAATTTCTGAGAGCCGCAACGAGATTGAAAAACGTCGCAAATGTTGACCTGAAAAAAACCACGTCGAAATGTCAATTAGTCGCGTTTTAATTTTCTACATTATATGCAAGATTCGTCATGTGCTTGAGAAAAAAACGCGTATATCTAACTTTTATCTCTAATATTATTAGATAAAATGATATTAGAGTTTACATTTTATATTTTTATTTTATTTTATTTTCAATTTTTTTTACGTATCATGTACACAATGCAATTTATTCCGATCTCAAATACGCAATTCAAATAAATCGTTTAGCTTCGCACTAGTTTCGTGCAACTGACACGCTTATCACTACGCACCTCATCGTTAAACTTCCACTACGTATTTCAATATATGTTCGCCTGTGTAATCAACACACCTCTTTACTTTTCAAATAAATTTCATTTAGATCCATTTCTTTTTGTAACACGGAAGCATATGGTTCAAAGAGTTTCAATAATTGAAAAATAAACGAATCTTAACAATACGATGCTCCGACCAGGCTCAACAGCCGCGTTATTAATAACATTCCATTGATCTTGCTTTTAATATATTTTTTCTATGATACATTGTTAATGGATGTATGGCCTACAGCGAATTGTTACATTTGCGATGGGTCTGTTTGACGAAAGTAATCTCGAAATCAGCTTACGAATCATGGCTCCTGTGGCATTCATGGTGTGAGAATGCTCAACTCTGTTTACGCTAATTATTCCCTTTTTAATCTTGCTTTTTAGACTGTGGTGCTGACGAACGACAATATTTCTACGGTAGTAGTTAATTAACTTGAAGCCATCTATTCGAGTGCGCTAAAGAAGAATAACGCGATGCTGTAACCAGATTTCAATAAGCTGAAAGCATGCCAGGACAAAATCTGGACATCAAAGATATTCTGCGATAGAATACTGTCTCCTTAATGCAATGAAAATCACATCTAAGAATTTAGAAAATTAATCTAAACTTGAGAGATCTGAACATCAAAATCATAAGAATATAAAAAATATTAAGTCAAAATTTATTTAGACTTTTATTACGTAACGTTTTAGTTAAAATTAACATTTTAATTTTAAAATAAAATGTTTCTTTTCTGAAAATAAAAATTTCTATTCTATTTTGTTTAAAGGGCTTTCTATCCTCCTGTATGTACATTTTACTACATTCGCGTGTCAATTCATTCCACTCAAACTGACTTCGACTAATTGTGAGTCAGCTTTGTTAAAAGATGTATAGGTTTACGTTTCTAAGAGCAGAGCAGAATATATATACATGCAGGCAGAAAAGCAGATGTATGCATGACAGCGGACCACGTATCCTTCGAGAGTTGCTTACACCAGCGAAGTATATTCTTCCCTTTCTCTCGTTCTCTCCTTGTTCATTTTCCAACGATAGTTTATCATCTCCATATGTATATAAGTACATGTACTACGTTATCCACCAGTGAAATGAGGATCATTAATGCTCATTGCACCCTTTGTTTATTAAACATTCACACACACACACACACACACACACACACACACACACACACACACACAACTGCTCCTTTCTCACGTTAATAAGAAATGTGATGTTAGCAAATTTTACGTAAAGTTTGTGTTTTTTTTCTCTCTAGTCAGATGAGCATACTGCACTTATTACATTAAAAAATGTTATAAAATACCAATGAAATGAATTAAAATAATAAAAAAAAGTATCTGAAATAAATGAAACTTTGTACATACTAATTAATTTTTCATAAATTCATGGTTTCTCATTCTCTCCTGATTTTCTACGTAGATCTCTTTTGCTAACAAATCTAGCTTTGTTACAAGATGAAGCGTACAGTTAGACTCGGTAACTTTGTTGTTAAGAACGAATCTTAAGTGGCAGAGACGACGACAATTTAAAGTCTGCGGTTGAACAACTAATGTAATTTCGTGTTTATTTCAGTCACATGTTGCAACGTATAGTGATCGTAACTTATTTGTCGTAGTCGCTTTATCAAATTTTGAACTTTGAATGTACGTGAAAGATATATAAAAATGGTACGAAGCACAAACTTCAAATTTACGAATATGATATACTTAAAATACGTTTTTGCTAATAGTCTTTTAGTTTTGTTTTTGAAAAATTATAAAAAATATTAATTCTCTTATTAGATTTTTAAATACTGTTACAAAAGCAAAAAAAATTTTTATCGCTGTAATAATTATAATAATTTGAAGTAAATAAGAATATTATTATTGAAGAGATAAGATTGTTTCTTGTAAATTATCTTCACTTTTTGATTGCTTATTCAATTTTAGTATGTATGTATATATATATATATGGAAATATTAACTACCTACTAGCTTGAATTGTTGATTTCAAAATTATTGAGGTAAAAGAGGAAAAAAACTCGCATTATTTATATTTTACATTATATCGAAAATTGTTTGATAATAAAGATTCAACAAAAGAGGACAAAACAAGAGATTTTATTAAATAATATTACATCAGGTATCGTTAAATTGTCAAGAATATATTTCATAAGTCCAAAAATACATCGTTACAAGTTTCAATTGCACATATTCGTCTATTTTCTGTTAACATAGCCTCGAATATAACATGGCAAACGGAGGGATCGGCCGACAAATGGCATTAATAAACTGACCGGAATAAATCGAGGTATATAACGGACAGAATATGCGTCATAAATGTCATATATTCGAACAGTAAAACCTACCGATTTATGGATTGGTCACACTGAATTGTTATAGCTAGCTTCCCGCAAAATTTGTAACAGTTGCGCAATCAAGACAATGAAGATAGATATCGAATAACACTATTTCATACAGTTTCTATGTTTATCTTGACTTCTATAATATTTTTTTCTTGAATTTCTACCATATCTTCTATATTTATTTCTTTATTTGCTAGTCCAAATTTAAAACACATTCTACGTTTAAAGTGTAACTATTTATATTTGAGACTGTTATTGATCGTAATTTTCAAACAAGTGATAAAAGTTAATTTAGTAAAGGATACGTAAAAGATTAAGTCAAGTCAGTTCTTGCGTCTCATATAGCTAGAATGTAAATTAAAATCAATGAAAACTGTCGTAGACATCGCAATATAATTTTTTTACTACAAAGCCGATAATAAATACTATCGACTGAAAATAGACTGCACTATTGTCTTGCGTCAGCTAATAGTTCAACTAGTAATCTCTTTTCGTTCGTAACGAGAAGAGATGATTCGATCGGATAATATTGATTTATTATACATATTTGTACAAAATGTAGAGCCATTGCATTTTGCATTGCGAATATATACTAACAATAAGCGAAAAATAAGGCCAATTTAATGAAATGTGTGGTCATTCACTAGTTATAATCGAGCAGACATGTATATATTTTAGCATGTAGCAGATATTCGTATAATCAATAATATTAAATTTATATTGCGAAATTCAGGCAAGTGATAAAAATAGCGCAATTTTAGAGAATTATTTACTTGTAATAATAGTGATAGTAGTATAAGTAATTCAGATATCAAGAATTGAATTCGAACATATTTGGGATGCAAGATAAATTGCTATTTATATTTTCGTAGCTTCATAGAGAAATTTTTATCTGAGTTTTTAAAAAATATTTAAGAAAACTTTTAGCGAGTCAAAATGTTAATTACGATTTCTGAAGTCATTATTTTAAATCTCTGGTTCTGTAAACGTCATATCTCATTATCGAGTGTCGCTTTTGGCACGCATTTTTAATATTCTTCACCTTTTTCTATTTTCCTGCGTAAAGAATAATACGATACCGTCGAGCAGGTTCGTTAATCCGCTTTTAGTTCACGTAGGTAACTTAATACATGTTCTTCTACCAGCCTTCACCATCACGTCCATTTATTTCGCTCTTTTACATCGTTCCTCATCGCAAGCCACAATGGCCGCGCGATTAGCATGCCGAGAACTTTCATATGTGTGTGCGTGCGTGTATGCACGCGCGTGTGCGTGGGGGTGCTAATTTTTCGCGTTTGTTCATTTTTACAGTGTTTCTCTCGAACATATATTTTGCATCGCCCTGACGTTGGAACGTTCTGTAACATCTAAAATTTAGTAGAAAAGCTTTTGCGTTGAACATGACACGCATAATGCAAAATCGAAGCGTTGAATTTCGTCGTTGCAACACGTTAAATTAAAATTTAAATTTAAATAATGTTTTTGTTTTTTTTTTTTTACAAGAGAGAATATTTCGTGTTGCTAACGAATTCACGTACTTCAGTTTAAATTTAAAAAAAAAAAAAATAGAAATCGCAGCGAATTCAATAGTGCCAATTATTGTTAAAAATTGTTTCGTATTCGTATTCGCAGTGTGAAAAAAAATGAGAATGTATTTATCATGCAGCATTGATTGCATGCTTGAACATCGTTTGTGAATTCTTAACACATTCGTGTAGAATCTTAATTTAAATGAGGCTACACATGATTGAGTACATCGTTATTTATTGTAATTTAAAAACAATATGTCTCTTCATTATCATTAGTTTTGTTTCTCATTAATTCTAGCAATTAATTGAAACAAACGAGCGCAATAACTAAATATATCCCGATAACGTTGCCTTGAAAAAAGTTTATTTAAATAAATTTTAATAAATTAAATAAAAAGATTTCGTATTGTTAATATAATGTTAATCGAAATTTTAATATTTTTAAGAAAAATTGCAAGACCTTGCTAACTTATCGAAATAAATAAGAATTAATTAAGAACAATTCAACTGTAAGCCATGGATTAACTAAATCGCAATCCACTTACTAAATTACATCGTCAGGTTCGTAATATCCTGATATTACACTTCTCTTGATACAGCGTGTAACAATGTCTCAACATCCTAACTATAGTCGCCCTCAGCGATATCCATGCTGGTTATCCGCTGCATGAATATATAACTTTTAGTATCACCATACTTAGGGCTGATGTTATTACGCCTATCAGGTAATCCCGCAGCGAACAGTCGCGCACCCGTTGCCGCTAGAAGCAAAGGAGAAAAACTCCCTTCATAAAAGTCTCATAGCGATAGGGAGCCGAAGTAATGCGCCTTGCACGCGAAAGCAGGGAGCCGGCCGGCCGGAGGAGCAGTCGCCGGCGGAATGCAATTTGTATTAATTTCAACGGAATTAGGAGTTACGCCTTGGGCCGCAATTAAAATTTGCATAAACAAATTTTGCTCGTCGGTTTAAGCTCGGGAAAGATGGGGAAGTCGTTTTCCTACTTTCCCCCTCGTTCCCGCCCTTCTCTTTTTCAGCCAGACGCATTTCCGTGTCTCTGTCCATCATCTAGTGTCTGACGTTTATGTCGCGGATGTATGGATGTATCTCTCGCCAGTAGGGTGCATCTATTCTCAATTCTCGAGCATTATTTTATATGATCTCTCTTCACGTTGATAAAATTCCAAATTCCCATTCTGTACTTTTGCAATGCATATTACTACTTGCCGTAATCCTGCAAACTGTACGTCGTGATTTGCGAAGCCTCTAGTTACTTCATTTCGCAAACAAAATAAACTTATAATTTACGTAGTACGGAGAATTGTTATAAGGTTGTTTTGCCGAGATAACAGGTTTTATTATGTGAGCGAAATGTCGAGAGAAATTTGTACATAATTACACAAGTTTTGTACTCCATTTAAATTCAAAGTGATGAATGCTTAAAGAATCATGAAGTGGAGCTTTGAATTTTTATCGAATGCCGCGTATTCATCTGTGCAATTTATGATTGAAAATCCTGATTTATATATAGTTCTACAATTTACGTTTATATTCTCCCTCATATATTTTCTCGTATTTTTCATTCCTCTTCCACGTAAAATTCCTTCTATTTGCTCCATCCGTTCCTTTTTTTCCTTCTCTTCATGCTATCTCGTATTTATCGCGTTCTCCTATTCTCTACTTCGTCTACCAAACAACCAGTAATTTTTTTCCATTTGCTCTCGGTCCCTTTTTCTCTCCAAATTTTTTCACTCTCCAATTTAATGCTCTCGAATTTTTAAGTGCACTTCTTTATTTCTCAAACTCCACGATTCCTCTCTTCGTCTCCCTCTCTTCCTCTCTTCCTCTCTTTCTTTATCCATCTCTCTTTATCTATCTCTCTGTAACTTTTCTCTGACAATCATTTTATGTCTGCTAATACGATGACAAAAAGAGTGTCGAGCGTAAAGAGCTCACCCACGCTGACAAAGAATCTTCGTACCAGTCGAGAGGAGGAATTACGCCTGTACATTAGCTTTGACGAGTTGAAGTCCATGGAGGGAACGGGGTCGGGTGTGGCCACCGGGTGCTCGAGGCAAGAAGAGACGAAGCTGAAAGAACTGGGTAGTGCGAGAAAGCGAGGGGCGCGCGGAACTGGAGAGGGACGCCAAGAATAAAAGGCGTGCTTTATAACAAGCAGCACTCAGGGAACTCGTCCTTACAGCCGCGGCACCGATGGATGGCGCCTAGTACGTTTAATTAAGTGCAGAAATATTCCACATTAAAGAATTAAGAAGGCGTCTTCAGAGATTCCTCCTTCTACCGTCTCGGTACCGCTGCCGAGATTTCCCCTCGTTGGTCGCATTGAGGATGAAAGACGTGCGCACCTTCCTCCTTCGGCCGGGAGTTTTCTCATGGAAAGTGCGATGGATCTCTACCGCGGCAGGGAATTGAGAATTTTTGCGATAATTTATGAAATTTCACTTTATCGTGGCAACTGCCACGAACGATGAAAGATAGATCTCAACGACTGCTAAAAATTAAAACATATTACTCATTATAGTATGCAAAAATTGAAATTAATATCATGATTCTAAATAACTGATTCCTTTTATAAGTAATCTGTCATATATTTATCTTAAAGAAATTTAGAAATACGATTTCAGAGATGGGTTCTTGAGTAAGTTTGTTTTAGATCGCGATAGAAAAGAAAAACGTTGAAGCATCATCAATCTCTATTTAGATCTCTTTCCGTCGGTTGGATCTATATGCATTTTGCGTACCGAACTTCGCTCTCCACTCAATGATAAATTCACGTCGATGGTAACAGCCGACTTTGCATCTTTTTAATCACGCTATCTTCGCGCGGAAATCGTGCTTCTTCTTAAAAGACGCAATTTGTCGACTTTCGCTGTCTATCGAGACGCAGAGGTTTACGGCATTTATGCCGTTCCTATCACGGCGCGATTAAGGCCATAATCCGATAAAATTCGCCCGTTGGGTCGATGGAGGCCAGGCCGAGGGTGCCCCAGTTTCCGAACGAGCGAGCATCTGATAATGAGTTTAGTCTCGTCGTGGAAGCGCCGTGGGTAAAAGGGTTCGAACGACTCGAAGACCTCAGGCACTTCCGTCAGCGAAACACCAACATATCGCGAGAGTACACCTTACGGCGATACGGTTACGTCGCAGCGTCTGTCTTGCGGAAGCACTTTTTCTCGCGTACATGTACAGTGGTACCGCGCGTTGAGCAATCGTATAAAAGATTGATTGGTACTTACATAACAACAAGAATATGTAAATGTAAAAGGCTCGCGTTATGAAAAAGAATAAAATTTGTTCAGCACTTTTATGTTATTATTAAATTGTGGCCTTTTTTTATGAATAAATGATATTTTTATTTTACAACACTTTTTTTTGTTCATTGTTGGTCTTATTTGTCCTGTAATAAGAATGTAATATTTATTATGCTCTAATAAAGAAATAAAAAGTTGTGGTACAAAATTGTTAAATAAAATTGTAAGGAAATTAAAAGAATTTTTAATAAATTTAAAAAAAATAAAAGAACACACACAGTATTCTTCAAACGTGCGTGGGCTTTCTATAATTCACAAATGCATCTGCGTTCGCGCCAAGCCAATTTCGCGAAATTTCACATAACACGTGACGCAAGAAGTATGCTTGCAACGTTTGCGTGTATGAGTGCGTTGTGCATTTACTTTATCCCAAAGAATCCCTGCGGCATGGCAGTCACTTTTGAAACGGAACCTTCACGACGCGAAAGTGCGTCAGATAGCTTTTCTCTCTGCTCGTAGACAAGAGAGATTTTATATCCTGTGCTCATCTCTGTCTCTCTTACTCTCTCGTGCGCGGTAGGATGTCATTACATATGTAATCTTATGCTGCACCACTGTTTTCATTCTCCCTTATGGAGCTTGCCAACCTGCGCGGAAAAACAAGCGGAGAATTTCATTTTGAAAGTGAAAATCGGACTAATTTTTGAATACGTGATTTATATTCCAAAAATCATACTGTGTAATCATAGATTCTGATTATCAATATTATGAAAATCTCGTTATTTAATTAGATGATATTATATTTTTGAAGAAATTAAAGCCAGGGTAAAAATTCTCAAAGTTCTAAAACATAAAAAAAATATTATGAAAGGTGAAACCAATTATGTTTTTAAAAAATGTCACGCAACAGAAATTTTCAAATACTATTTCGATAATAACATAATTCTGTAAAAACATTCTTTTAAAGAAAAATATTTAATCTCAATTTTTTTCTACAAACTAAAAGAGCATAAACTAAAATAAATAATATTACGTTTAATCAAACAAGGAAAACGTGAAAAGCGTTTTGGCAAAATCGTATTTTACAATGCGATATATTTACAGGTGGCCAGTGAAAATCATCGGTAGAGAAAATGCCATGGATGAACAATGTGAATTTGAAATTTCCGTGAGAATGAGTCTCTTGAGACGTTACGCAGACGGACATTATGCGGGTACTGCAGCAGAATGGCTGCTGCACGGGCAATTGTACTAGATAGAGAGGACACGACCGACGAAATAAAGAAGAATCGATTTATTCGAACGTAATACGCCTCCGGGGACTAGACAATGAGTAAATCTTGCTCCCAGCTTCATTATTCGCCCATTATCTGGTAGACATAAGTAACCGATTTAATGATGCTGTTTACATCCTAATATCACGTCTAATTTGAATAAATCTGATCATGGTCTTAACATAGTTGTTTATCGCGCAATAAAGCATTATATCAGAGATGCAAACATCGTTGAAAAAAGTATTCAACCAAAAATTGATCTTTATAATAGATCTTAATATCACAACGGTAAAACTCGGAAAATATAAAATATTATACATAGTGTATAATATATTTTTTAAATATGTAAATATATTTTTTAAAGAAAGAAAAAAATTTATTTAAAAATGTAAATAGCGCGCTATTTTTAAATACATACTACGTACACGTATACATACACATAGATATAATAGTAATCTATTTTGAATACTGTTATAGATGACCAATTATAAATTATATATATTTCATTTTTACGTTTATATTTTATATTTTTCCTAATTATATTAAAAAATTTCTTCATATTTTTTCCAAGATTTTTTTCATTCCTTTCTTTTTCAGCAACAGCTTATATAGTGTTTCATAAAGTGGAGAGAAAGATTTTAATGTGCCGTCATATTTAATGTTGACTCTTAGAGCATTGTGAGCAAAATTTTTGACGACACTTTCCGATATCACCTTAGTAATAGAGCCGAGTTTAAACGTGGGAGGCATTTTCTTAGAAGACAAACAATATCTTGGAAAAAACGAAGCTTTTCGAAACGCTGCGAATAACAAAACAAACAAAAATTGTTTTTTTTATGTAACAAACATCGAAAGTGCTAAAAAAAATACGATTTTTAAAAATATGTCTACAATCAACAATAAAAAAATGAAAGTTTATGAGCTTTCGTATTCCAATAATAGTGTCATTATTATAACAGTGTTGTTAAATATTACGAACTCACGTTTTCACTATTTTACATATCCATATTGAAACGCGTAGAATATTTAATATTCGCGTCTACGAGATACGAGGTAAACCAACTTCTTTATTATAGTTCCACGGGATTGAAATAGAATTTCATATAAGTATAATTAATGACCGTTCTCTCTCAAGCGCACTTGTGTAGCTACCATGAAAAACATGACGTCAGCACGAAACACATTCGTCCGCGAACCGACGAGTCACGCTTTATACAGGGAAATCTCATTGTTGTAAATATATATAGAGCACCCGTACAATTGCGAGGGCGGTAATATTACAATTTTTAAAATCTAAAGCCCATCTTTGTATTCGGTACTTCTGACAACTCCGCTTCATCGCGTTATCAATTGAACCGTTTATTTTTAGAATGCAGCAGAATGATAGATAACAAGAGGAGAATTTATTCGAACGAATTGTAGTGATCGTAAAACTCAATAATATTTGCCGTAGTGTAAAGCATTATGACTTGTGGCCTGTATGTTCTTTAAAAAGGAATTTGTCTTTCGATAAATAATTGTTTATCAAATGTACTGTGCTATATTTTATTTTTTGTTTTCAATTGGCGCACAAAAAGTACAAATGAAAAAATTATTTAATTTGTTTTCAAGAGAAATATGTAGAACTCACTACGTAGTATAATCCATTACACAATATTTAATTATGATTTAATATAATTATGATAAATACATTTTATCTACGATCTCTTAACAAAAATTTTATTTATTTCAAAGATCCATTGTACTAAACTTTTCTTTGCAAATAATTCTTTCCTTCTATTCGAAACCGCGATTCTCCAACTGAAAGAAAATTATTATTCAATGGCAAGTCTCAAGATAAATTATTGTTATGCAAAGGAACGCGTAACGAGAGGAAGAGAAACTTGATAGTTGCAAAGGTGGAGGCGTGGAATCAATTCTCGATGTAGATATGTTTAAGTTTCTACGCGGCTGTGTCAAACTCAAATCATTAAGGAAATTCATATCAAAGTTCCACTGCCATTATTAGCAACAGCTCTCCGCAGTATGCGTAACTTTCTCCTCGGAATGTTAATCGTACTCGCAACCTCTCGTGATCTCACGTATGAGCAGAAATCAGGCGCCGTGGGTTACTTAGAGTATTATGAAAATGTTATCGTTGCCTCGCTGACGGAATTGCAGTACGATATGGCATAATGTCACGGATATTTATCGAGGATGAAATGAGAATTTAATTATGTATCATCTTTTCGCATTTTGATACTCTTTTATTAGCGCAACGTTAATTAAATTTACAAAACCACTATAATATCTTTATCTTCTCTATTGAGCAGGCTTGGGTAGTAACTAGTTAAAAAGTTAAAAGTTAAACAAAAAGTTAAAAAGTTAATAACTTTTATCTTAATTTAGTTAATTTTAAATGCGTTAATTTTTAACTTCAACTAGTTATTTTTAAACATTAACTTATTAACTTTTTTCTACTTTAATTTTTTTTTAAAGAAGGAAGACAAACAGTACAATCTAACAATATGTCCTCGATTATTGAAAATTATCTTTACAGCAGTAAATATAATGATGTAAAAGATTATCTATCAGCACTAAAACGAGCTTTTATAAAGTATAATACATTGGTACCATCCTCAGCACATGTAGAATGAATGTTTAATGCAGGTGGTTTACTATTTGATGACTTACGAAGAAAGTTACCGATCGTCATTTTGAAATGACTCTTATTAAAATTTAATAATTACTTTAATAATGATAAATGTTTTTAATAGGATTATATTTTATCGATATAACATATGTAAGGTTATATTNCTCTTATTAAAATTTAATAATTACTTTAATAATGATAAATTTTTTTAATAGGATTATATTTTATCGATATAACATATGTAAGGTTATATTTTACATTATACGTAAAATCATATTTTTAATAATTTAATCATAAAATGTAAAAATTAAAAGAATACATGTCTATAACGAAGGTCGGTTCAAAAGAGCAGGAATCGTCGGCTGGGCGCTCTCCCGGTTACGGTAGCCAAGTTTCTCACTAAAACAATAATTCTTTTTTATTTCATGTAAACTTAAATTATAAATAAAACAAAAAATTTATTTGATCATTTATACTATAATTGTTTTGTTATTTAGAATGCAATTTTAAAAAATTACGATATCTAATTTTATATAAATAATAATTTTCAAAATGAACTTTTATTTTAACTTAAGTTAATTTAATCTTAACGTAACTTTAACTGAGTTAATTTTTTATTCATATAACTTTTAACGTAACTAAATTTATGTACCATCAACTTTAACTTAATTTAGTAAAAAAAATTTATTAACTTACCCAACCCTGCTATTGAGAAACTAACTCATCTCAGTTCTCACTCGTTTTTATTGTGACATTTTTATTACTATTATAGTTTGGTCGTTGCCGACATCGCCGCGGCGAAACGCGGCCTCGATTCTTCGCTCAACTTCCGTCTTTTAAAACGGATGCGCAGCAGCCCGCGGGGGTTAAGTACGAAGGTCGGTTCAAAAGAGCAGGAATCGTCGGCTGGGCGCTCTCCCGGTTACGGTAGCCAAGTTTCTCACTAAATTCACGAAGTTTAGCGGTACAATTTACCCGCGGCGTGCCAGGTAAGTCGCAGTTCCAGACGCGCGCGTGTTGCGGAGAACCAAAGGCGGTTACCAAGTGCGTGATAAACACCGGTGCATTCTGATGAAAGAGCTACGAGGATGGCGAGAATAGCTTTACTTTCGTTCTTGAAACTTACGCGTCGGCGGGCTGTTACGTAATGCGATTTTACAGATCGGGAGAAACAGAAAAATCCCCTTTCCATTCGTGGATCCCTCATAAATTGTTACGAATTCTTCGCGACGCGACGTCTTCCTTAAAAGATAGCGTAATATCGTAATTTTGCTGTAAACTTTTCGTTTTATGAAATATACATAATAGAAGGGAAACAGAAAAGATCTAGCGCCATGCAAAATAACAAAGATATTTATCGAAACGCTCTTCAATAGTAGGAACTTTAGTAAAAAAGTATAGCGTAATTTATAAATCAAACAAAATGAGATATAAAGTTTAATTTTTAAACAAGTTCATTAATTTGGTAAGAAAGTTCGAGAATTGATCTCACGATAAATTTACAATCTCTTTTCAAAACTATAGTATATTTTGTTGACAGTAAATTTATTCTGTTAAAAGATATTGACAGCTTTTTTTTAAGACATCGCATATTTTATTTCTGTGTTTTCCATGAGCCAATAAAGGATATTACTGTCATTTTCTAATTTATTTTGATATTTTTTTTTATAGAATATGAATAATAGAAGCAAAATTATCTAACGTCATACAAAACGAGATATTTATCGAATCGTTCTTTAACAGAACTTTAGCAGAAAAATATCGTACTTCATGAATCGAACAAAATGAAATTTGCAGCTTAATAATTAAACAAGTTCGTTAAATTGATGAGAAAGTTTGAATTAGTTTTATATTTTTTAATGAAATGTGATGTCTTCAAAGCTGTTAATATCTTTCAACGGAACAAACTTACAATTAGCAAAAAATATTCAGTTTTGAGAAAAGATCACTTTATCACAGTAGCTGGTAAAGAATATCACTGTTATTTTCTAGTTCTCTTTGATATCTCTTTTTTTATAAAATATGCGTAATAAGACACAATCCATAAGATCTAATGTCACACAAAATAATAAAGATATTTATCGAAACGTTTTTTAACAGTCGGAACTTCAAAAGAAAAATATCGTGTTTCACGAATCGAAGAAAATGAAATTTGCAGATCAAAAATTAAAAGAGTTCGTTAATTTGGTGATAAAGTTCGAATTGGTTTCACGATAAAATAAACCCCTTTTCAAAGCTATTTTTTGCTAACGATAACTTTGTTCCATTGTAAAATTCCCGACAGCTCCTGAAGACATTATATTCTCTTCTTGTGTTTTCCACGCTGACCTAATAAAGAATATTATTATTATTCACCAGCTTTCTTCAATATCTCTTTTTTTTCTCTTGTAAATAAAACTCTATATTATTAAAGTCCTTACGCGTTTAAAATAACGTGCATTTATTTTGTCTGTCTCTGCTCGCAACGAGATATTTATATGACATATGTAGCTCGATTATTGTGATTTGTGATCTCAATTTTTTCTGAGCGATGGACCGCTTGTTCGTCTATTTGTAGACGATTGCGCCCATCCGTCTTCCAGGCTCGAGCTCGCGATACGCCAAACCGCAAACCGCAGTTGTGTCTGCGCGCCTGTCTGCCGATCTCGATCTTCGGGGGAGATCACGGTTCTCAATGTCGCATACAATTTAATCAATCGGGCACGAATTTATCGAACGGAACGTCGAATTTAACCCCGTGTTGACCAATTTCAACGTTTATCCTCACTACCTCGTTACCGAGAGCCTCGGGGTATGTAGACCGGGAGCTACGAAGAGGAGTTGACGGAGAGGAGTTGCACCCACCCTTACCTGTGCCACGAAGAGTTTGCCATGCCGTCGTTGCTCACAGGTCGAGGGAAGAAGGTGTATAGGATATAGGTGACCTCTTGGAAAGACTGTAGGTCACCGGAAAAGCGATGGTGCCGATAGTTCTAAGAAAATTCGTGTTGCCGATATTACCTACTTCGGAAAAAATATCACCTCGCTCTTTTCATCTGTTCCGAGAAACACGCTAAGGAATAAGAATTTTAAATTACCTCGATGGCACTGGAAAATTTTCTGAATCTAAAGAAGTCTACTTGAAAATGCTTATGCTTATTTCAAGCTGTCCCCTTTTTTACCTTCTCGTTCTATTTATGTAAACAAACATTTTCCATGTTTCTGTTTTACATAACCAAAGGCAAATTTAATAAAATTATTTTAGTTTAAGCGTGAACGTCATTAGATAAGTTACAAATTGTTGCACAAGTCGCGCGGTTTAATAACAGTCTTTTTATTTATTTGATTTTCGAGAGATCTTGAGAATTTGGTTAGTTTTTTTATTTTCTTCAAATTCTCAAAAGCGATTGTCTTATTGAATTAATATCTTTCAGATGCGCACACACGATTTTACGTAAATATCATTTTCACCCTTTGAATCGCGTCCGATTTTACCTATATGATCTTTTATGTGACTCTTTCTCGTTAGAAGTGTCACTCGCGCGACTTGTTACTCCAACGTGAAGTGTCAACCCTACTCCGATCTTGGTCAACCCCTAGTCCGCTATCTTCCTCTCGTCGGAATTTCCCGTTCCACAGTGCCCGTCAACGAACGGCGCTCGCACCCTTTTTGCGTGCTCACCAGCCGCGGCTAACCGGTTTGGCCGACATCCAAAGTTCAACGGGAGCTGCATTCCAATAGGGACTTTCTCTCCCGTGACGCGGTCTGCGTAACGTAATATATGCATATACGCGGGAGAGCGAACATAGGGCACGGGCGCGCTGTGCGACGCAGGGTGCGTAAAGGTACGCGCGCGCGGATATAAATTTAACTTTCGTAGATTTCGCGCACCACCCCGAGAGATTTATATTGCCCGCGGATCGCTCCCGCGGCGACACGACCAATTTCAAGAATCGATTTACGATCCACGCGGCGAAACATTGAATATCATTTCCTCGATTCGCGACCTCGTTTCTTAGTCGTAACGCAAGACGACGTTGCGGGGTCGTGAATGTCGTGTAACGTTTGAAAACTCGCGCAGAACGCGAGATTCGATGAAATCTATCCGATGTAACGCGATAAATCTACATTACGTATTTCAACGTTAAACGTTAAATAATGACGTTTGAAAAAAATATCAAAAATGTAAAATTGTGCTGAAAACTTTTCAGCATAGTGAAATGCTTTTGCATGATACTTTAAGTTTCAAAGCTCTCTTCGTGAATTAAAAATGCGGTAAAGATATAAATACGTGCGAGTGAATTACAGAAATAACATAACGATAATATTATCTGGGTTAATTGTGATGATTTCGAATAAAAATGAGATTTTTCCTTGCCATCTATATTCAACTCTAAGTTTATTCATTTGATTGTTGCGGGGCGAATGTAGGGAGAGTCTGCACCCCACTTTAAGTGAGGGATCGAACGTGCGATGTATACGAAAAATGTGGGTTCTCCCAGCTGACAGTCGTAACTTTTTTTTTATGTAGGTAATCAATTTAAGTTTGGACGGGCAAAAAGTGTTACTGGGGATAAAAGAGGTGCGAATACACATCCAACGGAATTCTATAGCAATTTGTTTTTTTTTTTAGGTTTATGATACATAATTTTGCTGATGTATCGACGAAGAAATCGATTGTTTAATCACTGTAGAAAATTTAAATCTGATTTATTTATTAATCAATTTCCTCTAATTAATAATTGATAAACAAATGAATAAACTTTTTGCTTTGTTTCATGTGACTAATGGCTAAAATGGCTATTATCGGAGATTTTAAAGATATTTGAACGCATTTGCGATTAATCTGAACAAAAAGGAAATTTTTATCACACATGATTAGACGTACGCAACAGAAGTGTCTAAAATAGCAAGATAAAGCTGTTAATAGCATTGCGAGACTTTCGCCAACAGTATTCGGTTTTTGTTGAACGTCGATGTTAACGATTCTTGGTAAGGAGAAATCGAATCGTGGCACAATCGTCAATGTGTCAGCGGTCTGATAAGGTTGGCCAAAACAGGATTTTTACGCGGTATGACGGGCTCTTACGTCAGTTTCTCTTTTGAAGCAACTCTTTTTCTTTTCTCTTCTCTTCTCTTCTTTTAGCTGGCTTGCAATCATGCTGCATCTATCTTTCCTCACGAAGCAATTATCACGCTTCAATCGCGATTTCGGCTAACGATCGGGCAATAGAAGAACCTGCCAGAGAACGGTAGGAATGCTTGAGCAAAATCTCGCGCCGTCAATCTGCTCGGAGAAACTTGATTGTTGACCCGAGCTGCGGGTCAATAATTAAATTCACTTCCTGCCGAGCGCGGCGGCGAGACTCGATCCTCATGAATTTTCAAGAAACGCGAAGGAGGCGAACGGGTTACGCGCCGAGGCGGAAAGCGGAAAGGAAAAAGGAAAGGGTGTGTTTGAAGAGCAAACGCGGGAAACAGGTCGCTCGCGAGACTCGACTCGGCAACTACCGGGATAATGGAGGTCGCGTTCAACGAGACTGCATTATTTCGAGGCGCGATATTGTTATGCGCAAAGCGAAACCGTCGCTATAATACTAGCACTGTTATCAAAAGTGCTTTCGTTTTAGTACGACGGAACGCCAGTGATGGTTTCCTGGCCTGATCAGCGTAAGCTGCATTAATGTTTCACTAAAGCCTCGTGGCAATTAATGTGAGGAATTCAAACGAAATCGAAACAATTTAATAATGATGTATACGATGCAAAGCCGTAGAAATATTTAGAGGATGGACTGAATACTAGCATAGGTAGGGAAAAGTTGCTGATACCGACAGATCACTTTGTCTTCAGATTATATTTCTTGAACAAAAACGAAAAATAAAACTTTAGAAACATAAATAAGATGAGTTTTATCAGATGTGAAAGTATTTTATAACATAATTTCGAATTTTACAATAATTAAGTTTTTGTAAGGTAAATAAAAATAAGTGTCTGATAAAACGAACTCCACAATTCACACAGTAATGCTACATTTCTTTTCTTTTCTTTTTTACATGAATCATCTGTATAAAATTCTACAAGTTAATGTATGAGACTTGGTAGTCTCTTATTTCGATGTAAAATGAAATTATTTTTATTAATTTGTATACAAATACCTTTTGCTCTTCCGCAAGATGCAACATGGAGCGTGACAATATATAAAAATTAGATTAGGTTACTAATTTAATAGATAGATTTTATAACGCTTTTTTACTGTATCTTATATGGTTTTTATTATCTTATTAGCAAGTGTGCTAGTTTATGCTGCACTCCGAGTTTGTATTTAAAACTGCATATTATGAGAAAAATATAAATAAAACACTGTTAGAACGCTACAAACATGTAAAATAAGTTAATATTATCAATAATATACTTACTACTGTTCAAACAATGCAATTTGCTAAAGAAAATCGTATAAATTTTATTCTTATTTTCGAAGAATTCGTTTTTAACAGATTTTGTATATATATAAAAGCTACGGATATATTACATAAATTATGGTTTTTACTTCTTTATTTAAGTAAATTGTGTTTTTATCTGTATCAGAGCAAAGTGCAATGTTTACTTTCCAAGAAATAAGGAGGTGTCGCTAGAAGACCTATGTCAGCATTGGCGACTTTCCTCTAGACTTGTTATCGCTAGGTATTTATTAGATGCTATCATCCTCTAAATGGTGTCTTTAGAGTATTACATTTTCTCAGTGTTTATAAACGTGAGTTACTCCGTTATTGTAGCAAGCTCTTCAATTACAGAATCACCTTCATTAACACATCGACACAATTTCTAATCGAATAATCAGTAGTACACAGGCAGATTACAGATTTTACACTCGCACGGACAATGCGGTCCGTGTCTCTTCGATTTTTCCATCTAACGCTCTCGCTGCGCCACTGCGAGAAGAAAGAGAGGAAAATGCACGGTACAGGAAAGCGGAAAAACCGCGAGAGGGTCGTAAGAAGGGCACACGGCGACGCGGCCACTGCTACAGTCTCACCGGCCGGGCGGCGGCCGGGCGGC
>QKQZ01012359.1:0-13473 GCA_003595255.1 Solenopsis fugax | reverse complement strand
TAATCCAATCTATAAGTAAGAGTTTCTCATGTGGACCGAAAACAGAGTAAATAAATTGAAAAAAGTTATTTTAATGAAAGTTGACATAAATGTAGAGGGGGTAAACGAATTTAGAAATTTTCATTTGTGGCTAAAAAATGGTTCGAAGTGGTGAAACCACCCCTCACAGATAAAAAGATCTTTGTCTTTTTTCAATGTATCTCGTAGACTAAACGAAATATCAAAAAATGTTTTATACCAATGTTTTACATCAAAAATATTTTTATTTAACTACACTATTCATTTTCAAAAAAAAATTTTTTTCAAAATTTTTTCAAAAATTCATCCTCTATACTCATTTATAATTTATTTATTTATTAAATCTAATTTTAATGAAACTTGGCATAAGTGTAGAGAGAAAATAAATACATGAATTTAGAAATTTTCAATTGTGATTAAAAACGATTTAAAGGGATAAAACCATTTTTTTAAATAAAGAGATTTTTGCTCTTTTTCAATATATATCTCATGAATCAAACAAAATATTTACAAAATGTTTTGTACCAAAGCTTTACAGTACAAATATTTATTTAACTATTTTATTCATTAAAAAAAATTTTTTTTTTTTAATTTACCCATTATTTACAGAATACTTATTGCATTAAAATTTCAATTTTAATGAAACTTAATGTTAGCATAAATGTAAAAGGGGTAAATACATGAATTTAGAAATTTCCAATTGCGGCTAAACAATAGTGAATTAGTGAAGAGGTGAATTAGTTGCGAACACACAGATATACGTAAAATAAAACTATCTTAACTTTATGGTATTGTACCTCTTTGTATTATACCATTATTATGTATATAAAAGTTAAATTTTTGAAAAAAATTTTTTTAGAAAAATGAATAAAATAGTTAAATAGAAATATTTGTACTGCAAAACTTAGACATAAAACATTTTTTGATATTTTGTTTAGTTTGCGAGATATATTGAAAAAAGGTAAAAGTTTCTTTAACATTGAAGGATGGTTTCACTCCTTCGAACCATTTTTTTAGCCACAACTGAAAATTTCTAAATTCGTGTATTTGCCCCCTCTACACTTATGCCAAGTTTCATTAAAATTGGAATTTTAATGTAATAAATAATCTGTAAATGCGAGTATAAAGGGTAAATTTTTGAAAAAAAATTTTTTTTTGGAAAATGAATAACATAGTTCAATAAAGATATCTTTGCTGAAAAACTTTGGTATAAAACATTTTATGATATTTTGTTTAGTTTACAAAATATATTGAAAAAAAGCAGAAGTCTTTTTACCTTTGAGGGGTGGTTTCACCCCTTAAATAGTTTTTAGCCGCAACTGAAAATTTCGAAATTCATGTATTTACTTCTTCTACATTTATGCTAAGTTTCATTAAAATCTGAATTTCTCACTTCGCGAGGTTCCCTTGTTAATTAATTTCAAATGAGTTAATTTTAACTTTAAATAGTTATTAAAAAAACAAACATTTAACTTATTAACTTTTTTCTTAAATTAAAAATTTGCTTATATAAAAGAAAAAAAATGTAAAAAAATTATATTCTCTTATAAAAAATACTATGTTTATTTTATAACTTAATTTGCAAATAAAATGTTAAATTTATTTGATGTTATAATTGTTTTGTTACTTTGAGTAATTTAATTTTAAAAAATTACGACATTCTAATTTAATATAAAAAATACTTCTAAAAATTAACTTTTAATTTTATTTATAGTCTTAACGCGCACTTTTAACTGAGTTTTTCGTCCATTAATTTAATGTTTTTCGTTTTTTAATGCATGTTAAATTAATTTTATAAGCCATCAACATTAATTTAATTAGACAAAATTATTAATTTACTCAACCTTGCCTACAATAAATTAATTTATTATTGGTGAAAAGTTAAAATAGGTATTTGAAACATCAAGTTATAATTTCCAATATTTATTTGTGTAAATAGGAAACATAATAAAATATAACTTGGGTGACAAGCATTCGGCAACTCACTCCCCCCCCCCTTATATTTTATTCTGATTTAATTTTAAGAAGTACTGAAAAATAAATGGTTTTAACTGAATTTCTCTCCTGGTTCCACCAGCTCGTATGATGATCGTACGATGTGACGTTTCTTGTAACGTCACAATCGTCACAGTTGCGGCACATGACGGCCGTAGCCAACTTGAGAACATGAAATTTGACATTTTTGAAACATATGTGATTCGAATAAAGTTAAAATTGATCATTTATCACTGTAGCTTTCATTGCCTCACAACTTCCGCACCTCGAAATTAAAAGCCTGTAGCGTTGCCTTAACTCGTTTTTATTAATCGCCAAAAATGGAAGCGTCGTAGGTGTATTTCGTTCCGGTATTGTGGCAATATTCCTACACAAACCAGATTGAGAGGCGCAATCTCGAGCAATCTTTATGGCAGTGTAAGCGGATAATGTACATCGTGTTGCTCTTGGAATTGTTTAAGATCTATCAGACACTTGCTGTTCACGAAGTTAGCTGCGTTGTTTGTAGCCGGTAAGTAAAGTCATAATTGAAACGATTAAATTATTCAATAGAAATGACAGTTTAAACTGATTGCACAATTGTGTTAGATTTCTAACCTCTTTCACGTTCCGTCGGAATTAATTTCGACGGACCTTTTATCGTGCGCCGTTGAAACCTCGAAAATCGTACGATACGATTTCATTCTATTCAAAATTACAATAGATTTCAAGTTATAACAAACTGATCATACAGTGAGAATGCTTTTTATACACTCAGAAGGAAAGTTGTTAACTTGATTAAATTTTTCAGTTTGATTAAATTTCTTCAGTTTAAGTATTTATGTTAAATATGTTTGTATATTTAAGTTTAATATATAAATATTTGAATTAAAGTTCAGGTATTTTATGTATTGAAGTTTTCCTTTTATTTTATGTACTCTTAAAATTTTCAACTCAAGATAAATTTCATTGAAGTTCAAATATTTTATATATTTATATTAAGTACATAATACTTGAATTGAAAGAACATAATCATGTTGAACAATTTAGTTAACTTTTTTCTCAGTATATAAGTTTAGAGTGTATAGTATTGCATTTGCAATATTGAAAAGAATGTTACTGTAAAAAAGGACTCAGCTTACGATAATGTTTAACACATTGTGGTATTCATTGCTCCAGTTATAATCAAGCAGATATACTTATTTGTCATCCTGGTTGAAAAATTTTAATGAAATATTGTTAAAATTTTGATGAATTGAATTATTTCATTTTTAATAAAATTTGAATGAATATGGAATTAAATTTTAGTTGTATTTCGTTAAAAATATTTTCTACGTTTAATTAACAATAGATACATTTTAATAAGATTTCAATGAAAATGTGAAATTTTAACGAAAAGTTATTAATACTAAGATAAGTGAACCCTATGGCCTACTTGATATTTTTAAGCAGTTACATGAATAGAACAAATAATGCTAGTATATAGTACAGGTTGTCAATGTGACTCGTTTCCAATAGTTGCTCAGTTTGCTCAGTTGTTCCGTTATTGACAGTTAGATCAAAAGTAGATTTTTTTGATTGTATTTTTCATGATTTAATATTTCGTGAGAAAATTACTGTTTTCTATAACTATCAAGTCATAGTTATCAAACTTCGTAGTTTGTATTATTATAGTTCTATATTTATACTTAACAACACTTGTTTAATTTATAATTTCATCATAATGTTTTGTTTAAATCAAAGAAAAACAATTCTATAAGATAGAATGGCCTAGATCAATAATGAGTATACACACATTGATTGTAATGTTTTTTCGACACTTTTATTACTTTACACACACACACACACACACACACACACACACACACACACACACACACACACACACACACATACATAACAGATCCTAAATTTTAAGGAGGAAAAGTCATGTAAACAACTAAAAATTCACCAGTATTCAGAAATTTATTGTAAAGAATGTATTGAATCAATCTTTATGAAACTTTTAGTATATTTTATTACCTAATTAAAGTTTTGAAAAACAATTTTATTATTATATCTCTTAAATATTAAAGTTACAAAGATGTATGTCCAATCACTTAGTATATTAATAAACTTTTAAACTTATAAATGTAACATTGGATAACTTTATTATTTATTTTTCTAACACTTTTTGTGAATAAGAAGAAAAATATAATTAGGCCATATTAAGTACATATATACCCAATATAACTTAAACCACTTTCTAAAGATCTATAATGCATCCATGTAAATATTTGAAATTATTTCATATTTTAAATTAATGTTGAGAAATGTTTCCTATTTTGAATCTGGCCATCAGTTTTTAAATTTTGGACTCATCAAAAAAATTAGAAAAAATCTCAAAACTCACGCTATGTAGGGTATATAGTTACCTTATTTAATGAAAAAGTAAGGAGATTTTATTGAAATTGTGCATTGAAAAGTTGTACATACTTTGTAATAAATTAATGACATTTTATTGAAGCTAATGAATTTTTGATGAAATTTTGATGAGAAAAATCATTAATCAAAATGTTCCAAAATGAACATGAAATTTAAACAATATCATTAAAATTTTATTAAAACTCCAAAATTGTTATTTTTGGATTTTGAAAAAAAAGTATTTTGATGAGAATTTGGTACACTAGTAGTATAGGAGTGAAAAATTAATGATTTTTTTATATTTAGTTCTTTATAATTAGTAAACCAAATCGTTACATCAAAATCGCGCTTAAAAATTATATTGCAAAATGTTTAGTGATTCGAAATATTCAAACTTTGTTTTTAGAGTTATTGTAGGAAATTGCTATTGTAGCAAATAAGCGATATATATAATATGCATTTGATTTTATCTTTCACAATGACTAAAAAAACAATTCGTGTATAATATAAATAGTTTAATAGAATGTCATTTTATTGTCTTTTGGATATTTCATATATTATTTTGTTCTTTGGTAATTTAATTAATGTAACTATATTTATAAATTTTTTACATGTTACATTTCATACAGCGCAGCATAGTATAAACGTTACAAAATATTGCTACAATGTTTCAGCAATATTGCAGCAACGATAAAATGTCCGCTTCAGAAATATTGATATGTAATGTTGCAGCAATGTTTATACGATATTACATATGTTGCTGCAATGTGGGATTTTAAATTTAACAGGTTAGCAGATGGCCTATGTCAGTCACAGCGGTTCTTAGTGCTAAATAATAATTTTTAATTTTTACAATCTCTAACTTATTCAAATTGCGCGCCGTATATGCATCGGACTTGAAACAGTTATGAAGCCGGAATACGTAATATTAATTCTTTAGAAATATTTATGTATAAGATCCTCCCTCCCCGGAAAAAACTAAAAAATTTTATTGCGACATAGGCCTGCTAACCTTATGTTTATTTTCGTCAATCCAATGTGACTTATTATTGTTTATTATACGTCTGAAAAAAACGTTTTAATTTATATTGGTTATTGTGAGGAATATCACCACATTCGGTAGTCAAATTGAGGCGCGTTCCACTTATCGCTCGCAACGATCGCAAGCATTATTTGTCCTTGTTTAAACAATATTTGGTAAACAGTAAAACCTATTGCACAATGAAAAACACAAATAACAAGAACAGAGAATAACAACAGACAATAGATTTTGCAACTTCTGATTGGTTCGCGGATATTTTTCGCGATTTCTGATTGGTTGAAATCTGTTGCCTATGCTATTCCTTGTTCCTGTTGCCTATGCTTTTTATTGTGCAATAAGCTTAAGGATGAAATGATTCCGAGAGCATTGCGAGCGTTAAGTGGAACACGGTCCTTGATAGGACGCCCGCACGGAAAACCGGAGATCCAGATTCGAACCCTAGCTGAGGTATTATTTTTTTGCAATAAAATTTTTTATAGTTTTTTCCGAAGAGGGAGATATTATAGATGCTTCTAAAGCATTAATATTACGTATTCCGACTTTATAACTATGTTCCAAGACGAATATGCAGCACGCAGTTTGTGAATAAATTGGAAATTGTAAAAATTAAAAATTATTATTCAGTATTGAGAACTGCTGTGACTTCTGACTGACATAGCCCTGCTAATCTTATGTTTAATTTCGTCAGTCTGATGTGACTTATTATTGTTTTGAATTTAATTTATTTTTAAGTTTTCTAAAGTTTTGTGTGTGTGTGTGTGTGTGTGTGTGTGCGCGCGTGCGCGTGTGTGTGTTCCAATTTTTTATTATAATTTAATAATACATAGTATAAATTATTGGAAAAGTTTTAGTATATTTAATAGAACGATATAATTACTTATATTTAAACTTTTTCGTATATTGATAAAAATTGTATATTGATTTTCATATATTGATCACACACACACACACACACACACACACACACACACACACACACACACACACACACACACACACACACACACACACAATATGTCTTAAACTATTTATTTTTGGTATCTTAATACTTTTATACTTAGAATTATTAAAAGATAAATCAATTACTGAAAAAAATATGTAGTTATTTGCTTATTAAAGAAACAATATTTTTTTTAAAGCAACAAGGTTACATCAATTAATATTATTTTGTGCTTAACAGTATCATAAAATCAAAAGTTAATATTAGTTTACGAGTTTTTTAAATATTTTATGTTGAAATATGCCAAAATAAAATGTCTCGTAAACTATTACTTTTTCAATAATTCTACTTTAATATTTTTGTGTGTAAAATTAATTAGAAGGATTATATTAAAAAATCATATAATTTTATTTAAAAAAATGAAGATAACTTCTTATCTCGAAAAAATCGATTTTTTCAAAAATTGATTTATTATTATTTGTCCCTCTCCAAAGAATACAATTTTTAATTAAAGCATTTTTTTCTCATACATCTTTTGAGATATTTCATCAGTTTTATCTCACTCTGTATAAGATAGGATGCTTTCATGCCATTAGGAATTTCTATGTCTCTAGGAAATTATTTGTCGTTCTTTATTGTGATATTTTAAATGCTAATCGGTTATGTAACATTGAAGTGCACACGTACTTTCCACACTTATTACGTAAGCAAGGAACGATAAAGAATGTAATACGTGAAGCAAAAAATACAGATACACAGTTTTATTTTAATTTCATGACATGTTGGTTATCGTTTTTAGGTAGATATTATTAATAGCACTATTCCCAGGTAGCAAGCTGATGTTATTTGTCGTCATTTTAACGTCAAGTTGTCGTCAAAGATGTTATTTTGATGTCAAAATAACATCTTTGACGACAACTTGACGTTAAAATGACGACAAATAAGTCAGCTTGCTACCCGGGTTATTAGTATAGCTACTATTATTAATATAGCTACTATGGTAACATCGAAAAATTGCATTTCCTGCGAATGGCAATTTTGTTCGCGATAGAGTTCTTATGATATTTATAGAATTATATAAATGATTTATAACTATTAACATGTTTAACAAATATTTTATTTAAACTAATACAATATCAAGTTGTTACCATTTATTGAAAAAAAAATACATTAATTGATATGTTCCAGCAATTATAATAATGTTTTTTGTAGAGTAGACTTATTTATCGAAAAATATTAATCTTTATCTCTTATCTTCGTTGATAACATGATATATATATATATATATATATATGTATGTATTTTGAAGCCTATCAATAATCAAAAAATAACAAAATGTCGGGGAAATAAAAGTAATAAGGCGCAAGTTTTCATCTTTTTTTTGATATTAAAAATACATCGAATTTTCAAATATTTCTTCTTTGAATCAGTGTAAAATATTTATTGTGAATTCAGATGGGTATCCGGTCAATTGGTCGAAAACAATTCGTCGAAAATCAATTCATTGAATAGACAATTAATCGAAAGGAAATTGGTCGAAAGAATAATTGGTCGAAAGGACTTTTGGAAGATTGATCCAACGCGAAGCAAGGTTCATCCCACCTCCCCCCTGCTTAGGAGCGAAACGAGGTTTGTAATTGTTCTGTTCCACATGGGTTTGCGACTTTCCACGCAAAGCGAGGTCCACCCCACTCCTCCCTGCCTCGCGAGTGAAACGAGGTCTAGAGATATGCTGTTTCACATGAATTTGCGACTTTCAACGCGAAGCGAGGTGTACCATGTTATTGTTTTCGTTTCATACATTTTATGATATGGATATTTAGATATAGTTGTAGAAACACAATTTATTGTATTTAATTTTACCTTCTATCTTTTCTTCGTTCTAGATACTTATTAATTTCGACATATTGTATTTTCGATCACTTGTCCTTTCGACCAATTTTCTTTCGATAAATTGTCTTTCGATCAATTGTCCGTTCGATTAATTGATTTTCGACGAATTGTTTTCGATCAATTGTTTTCGACCAATTGTCACCAAACCATTTGGATGATACAATACATATTTAAACAAAATTATCTTTTTAAAAAAAGGTAAAACTAACGGCACTAAATATATAAATATATACAAAATAGTTTGCTTTTGCTTTGAAATAATTAAGGACCTTTTCTGGGATTGGTATGTGCAGAAGATATACATATCCTAAGAGCTGCGTGCTTTGGCGTGGGTAAGAAGAAAGACATTTTTTCATTTTATTTAAACTGAATATTTCTTTTTAGCAAACTGAATCTGTATAACACATATGTACACAGCCTCCCAAAATGATCAGAGGTTCTTTTGGGAGCAGATTCTTTGGAATATTCTAAGACGAAAATCCTAATATGAAAATGTCGAGACCAAATAATTCTCAAATTTTAAATGATTAAAGTTGACCAATTGTAGATCCTATAATTCGCGCGCTCAGGCATTGTATATCGCATAGTAAAGGTAAAGATGATATTATGGGCCGTGTAGGTATTCCCATACAGCACACTAATATTGTGTCAATATCTCACCAATATTGAATCGCAAAATTGCAAATATTGCAGAAATATTGATACAATACATTGCAATTGACAAGACATTGCAGCAATGTCTAATGTCCGTCTTACGGACATTGAAATTTAATATTGATTCAATATTGATTCAACATCTATTCAACATATAAAAAAATTTCTTTGAAATGTCCATGTAAATATTAATATGGTTACATCACATAATCCGAATGCAAAACAATATTTTCGTAGCATTTTAAAAAACATTTTTTGCAATGAAAAAAAAATTCCTTTTTCAGAGAATTTTTTTCGGAAATTTCCAAGCGGTCACCCAACCAAGTTGTAACCGCGCTCAATGTTGCTGGACCTTTGCGACTTCTGCAAACTGATTCCTAACAATGATCTGTGAATACTTTGTGTTAATACCTCTATATCACTGATAGATCATGTCAATATATATGTTATCGAAAAAATAAAACGTGTTATTAAAGCATAATATTTATATAATCATATAAAATTATTGTTTTTTTACTGACTTTCACAAATGCGGAATAGCATCAAGAATAACTTTTCTGTCATTCGTATAAATAAGAATACAATTAGAAAAAAGTCAATATGACACAATAATTAAAAAAAATTTTTTTAACATTTAAAAAGCATTAAAAAATATTGTCTGATCATTGAGATGTATATCAAGGTTTTTTCATCCACGGACCTATTTCATATCGATAATATTTATGTTTTTGGATTTACACAACTTTCTATTTTCGTTTATTCTTTTACGAAATAAAAAAAAATATCGATAATAATTTGAACAATGTTGTTTCTACGTTACAGCAACATTAACAATTAATGTAGAAAAATCAACATAAATTTAATATTGAAAAAACATTCACACTTCAACATTCAACATCGCAATGTTTCTACAATATCTTCGCAATATTACATTGCAATTTGCAACATTGCAACATTGCTGCAATGTTGTTGCAATGTTCTTGTGCTGTATGGGGTTATAGCCACTCGTAATATTTTTGCTATTAGATGACAAATTTTTAGCAATTATTTTTGGAAGTATTATACTTTTGGTACCATTTGTTTAGTAACTTGCCGTTATGTAATAATACACTATCATGAGATGATATTTATTATAAAATATTTTCACTTTCGAACATTTTGAAACTTTCTAAACATACATTTTAACATTTAATTACACAAATTTCCTCATTCTTTTTAAACTTGAACATATTGTCACACGAATGTATATACATTCCAGTGTGTTATTTAATTTTTTATTTGGTTGTGCACATTTCGAATTTGTTGACGGTAAATGGCAGATTGATACATTTTCATGTGTTTTTAAGAAAGCGCGATGTTAGTCCCCTCTTTTATCATTTTATGAACGCTTCTTTGTGTACGTGCGCGCTCTCTCTCTCATCTTTTGTATTCGCACTTCTCCCATTCGCGGGGTGTTGTAACAGAAATATAATAAATCCTATATTATATACTCCATAAATATGTGAATTATACTAGAATACCCTCCTGAGATAACAGAATTATGCAAAATTAAACAATAACATGAGATTTTGCTCATATTACTAATATGCGCTTTATGCGTATTGGTGTCTCAACAGATCTAATATTGCCTCTTTTTGAAAAATTATATCGAAGTAGTTATTAAATTGATTTTAATTTTACTGCTAATCTAATAACAGGGTGTTCACTACCAGGAAAAATCTGGAAAGTCAGGGATTGAAACTGTACCCCCTGGAATCAAGGATATTCATGGAAATTTTATTGCTAGTCATAGAAATTTTTAAAGTTTTACTTCTAAATTTAAATTTTATATCTTTCTGACAAAATTACTTCTTATATTTTTTATATCTAGTGATGAAAAGCGTAGCCCCGTATCGATATACATATATACTACGTCACCATTAATTGGATTTAGTAACATCCGTAGTTGTGAAACTGGCCAATTACAGTTATTCCATTCTTCAGAGGAATACTTGTGATTGGTCAGTTTTATAATTACCGATGTTATTAAGCCCGATTAATGATAACGTGTAAACGTAGTAATAGACCGCTATTACACGGCACCATTATCTAGATATTTAATAACATTCATAGTTATGAAACCAGCCAACAATCACAAGTATTCTTCTGAAGAATGGAATAAAACGGATGTTATTTTAAACTCAATTAATAGTGACATGTAAGCGTACTCATTAAAGGGATACTCGTATTAAAGAGAAGCCGCTGCGTGACGCTGAGCGGCAGTTCCTTCTAAAGTCACTGGATTTATAAAATACCAAAATCCATAAGACTGAGGCTGAAACCCATGGACTGAAATTTTCCGCATAACGCGTATCGCGTAACCAATCAGAAGCGTTCCGCGTTTTATGTTGAGCCTTCTTAAAAAGTTGATTAGTTACGCGATACGCAAAAAATATCAGTCCATGGGACTTCAGCCTCAGTGTACACTCACGGTCATCCATCGATTCTGTTCCTGAGGAAATTTCACAAACGGAGAAGTCACATCTTTCTACATACTCACATGATTAATGTAACGACCAATAAGCTCTAGTTGTTACGTTAATCATGAACTGTGAGTATGTATAATAGAAAGATGGTGACTTCTCAGTTTGTGAAATTTCTTCAGAGACAGAATCGATGACCGTAGATGTACACATCATGGCAGAAATACAAGGGTATGCTCTATTAGCAGTGACTTGACCGGAGCAAAATTCCGGATGAAGAAATTACTATTATAAATCATTTGTATTTCGTTTGTAGAGTTTTGAAGTGCAATTGAAAAGGTTTGTGACTCGTTCAATTAATTGCAATTTATTTTTTATTTCTCTACTATGTATCTGGCCAGAAAAATTAACCGGAGCTAAATTAAACAAAAATTTTATATGGAATCGTTTGTATTTCGTTTGAAGACTTTTGAAGTGTTGTTAGAAACGTTTGTGAGTTATCTAGATAATTTTAATTAATTATTTAAGAATCATGTATTCAAATCATGTATTCAATTTCGGTCAACCGAAATATATATTTAAGTCGCTGATGTTCCGAAAGTTCCTCCAACTGCCATCGGTAGTTTCTCCAGTATTTCATGATCTATGCTTTTCATTTGTAACAATGTGATCGACAATATTTTTTATTTTTGCAATATTTTTTTACTTAACGCGTGTTGCGACTCGCGCTCGTGCTTTATTTAAAATTTTTGGAGATTCCGATTCTTGGAAAAATCCGAAATCGTTTTAGGTACGTATTGAAGGAAGATTGTAACATATTATTGGATTCATTATGCATACATTTTTGTGCAAGTAGTAGTTCTGAAAATTTCTTGAACAATCTTTTCCAGACAGCTGAAGCATTAACGAATTGCGGATCAATAGTTCTAAAGCTTCCTGAACATCAAATGCTACGCATAGATCCCCTATCGTTACTCAAATGCCTTAGCGTTTTGGATTCAACAGAAGGTATTAAAAAAAAAGAAAAAATTCATTGATTAACTAATTTAATGACAAAATTTTCTAAGAAGCTCGTTTCAAAATGCATTTATATACAAATATTGAAAACCATTAATACAGACGGGGCTTGGTCAATTTTTGAGCGTTGAAAGATGGAGTCTCGGTCACATTTGGCTCACCGATGGCATCCTTGCTAAAACTTGAGCTCTCATTCAAGAACTTTTCGAACTTTTGATGCTCTGTTCAAAGATTAAAGAATCTGAAGAGTAATAATTGTCTAAAATTAATCAAAGGTTTATCAAAAAAAGGTAGACACCAAGATGTTTCGACATTGATCAGTCGACTCGTGAAGCATGATGGTTAAAAATTGTAAAAGGAGAGGCAGCGCCGAATTCGGTGCCAGGTCGAATTATAACTATTACAGTGCAGTCAAATATTACTGTTAGCCAGTCCATAATTATTCCTTCATCGCAACAACAGCAGCATCAGCTCTTTACGAACACTTAGCGAAGTGTAGATGCCATTGAAAAGTCAAGCGTTTATGTGCAGCATTTTAAGTTCATGCAACAACCTACTGCGAGTAAATAAAAACTCCAATAAATTAGCAAGATCAAGAAAAGCAGCGATAACTACAGTAATAGCTTGCCCTTTATTTAAATATTTGAAGATTGAAATTAATATTTATGTAATTACTTGCGATATAAATTATTCTAGATTTTGAATGGTCTGCGTTAGATTTTGGATAAGCTTGCTAGAGATATTTAAAAGATCCAAGAAAACGAAATAGATTAATTTTATTTTTGAAACTTTTAGTAATGTTAATTTCACAGTTAACATATATTTTACAATATGTACAATATATAGCAAGATGGCCAATAATGATCTCTAGTGTTTAAAGAAAAATGTAATTTACAGAGGTTTGGATATGTACAATAAATAAATGCAATATTTTCTCTTGTAAAATGTTATCGTATATTATTTGTTATAATATTGTTTGATAATTCTAAGATACTGATATTGAGCGAATAAAAATACCTCTAGTTTTATAATGTGTGTGTGTGTGTGTGTGTGTGTGTGTGTGTGTGTGT